>JAVTVY010027882.1:0-112580 GCA_036873755.1 Hanleya hanleyi
TCTACTACTGATCCAGTCACCTCAGAAGCATCTTCATTTTATCAAGCCAATTTCTACGTTCACACTGTGAAACTGCCTTGATTTATCTGATCATCTTCATTGTTCAAAATCCGAGATGTAAATTACACCTACGAACGAGAGACGAACCAATCAGAACCTACCGAAATGGTTCCCCTAATTATTTTGCTTATTTCTTGAGCTAGGGGGGCAGAAACTTACCACACTAAAACCCTTGGGTCAAGCTCTATCGGAAAATGTAACAAAATTCAAGATGGCCGCTTTGATGTCATTTTCCAAAACGGCATTTTTTTGTCGATTTTACGGCCAGATTTAACGAATTTACTAATGTAATTTCTCCGCAAAAACTGCATGATAAATTAGTAAATAGTAATGTGATCCGAAATAAAATAGTTTTTGCCCATTTTTCATCACGGAAAAGCAGAAATTTTGAAGAAATATGACAAAAGTATCACTTCTCTGGTACCCCCACGTGGCCGCCATCTTGAATCCTCTGCTTGGAGGATTATACAAAAGGCTCAAAATGACCCCAATATGATAATCTATAATGTCAGGGGGTTTCAGCTCTCCACTTTTTGTCGTTCCGGAGATAGCGCAGTAAGTTTGGTAGGGTTAAGTAGGTCATATACGGTATGCTATTGAAGTGGGCATAAATCCTATATTTCCCGCTATTACACTATGACAGAAATAATCGAGGTAGAGCTGGTTCCGAGTGTCTGATCTCCCTTGAAAAACTGCCGCTCTTTAAGGTTAGAGGTTTGAAAAGCTGCTTCCGGGAAGTAGTCACCTCGGTTTCACTTTTAGGTCACGTGTTTGTTAACGCCCTTCGCGGTCTTCTTCTCTTTACCACCGTACATCAAACTATACATTTTAGGCCATAATCCGAAGAATTCCTCGATAGGGACACCGACCGTCTCATCCTTCATCTTACCCAATACTTTCTTATTGCAAACCCCTCCCGTTTCCGAGATATTGGTATATTTTCCCCAAAATTCCTATAATAACTCACTGTAACATCACACCATCTCATCGTTGTAGTCGTAAAGTGCGCCTCTCTCTTGGCTATCCAACGGCGTTAGTTACATGTCCATAACCCATCTCGTTCTAGAGTATATATTTTCACAATACTTCCATCGATATGTAATTCCCTACTATCGAGGAATTCTTCGGATTATGGCCTAAAATGTATAGTTTGATGTACGGTGGTAAGGAGAAGAAGACCGCGAAGGGCGTTAAGAAACACGTGATAAAGAATGAGCTACGTACCGCTTCTTATCGCGAGTGTCTGTTCGGTTTGAGTCAGCAGATGTCTCGAATGCAGCTTATTCAAAGCGAGAAACATCAATTGTATACGGTGACTTTGAATAAAACCGTACGACGATAAACGCTATCTCCTAGATGATAGGATATCGTCTTGGGCTTATGGTCATTGGCGTAATATCTCTGAGTGAACTTTTCACTCAGGTTGGTTTTTAGTAGTATGTATTCACCGTATTATGTTTGACGTAAGGTCTTCATCATCGATGAAATATAATCCTGCGTAGCATTTTCACCAGACTCATCCTTGTCATAACATTGGCTTATATATTGGTGTTTTCTCTCGTCAATCTCAACCCTACAATCTCTTGCGATAGGTTTACCGAACATCTCTTTCCACACGTTATATTTGACCCGTTTCCGCAAATGGGTAGCTTGATATATTTTCCCAGGATGGATGATTTCGTCATAGTCACAACACTCGTCATCTGAAAGGTATTTCTTCTTTCGAAGATCCATTCCATTCCCGCTCCTATGGATCATCTGCCTCTGCTGGAACTCGTCATCATCTTCATTCCGTTTGAACCACGGTGCATCGGTCTTCGTATATAATCCCTCTCCCACTTGATCATTCTTCTTAGCGAAACATGGCGGATCGTGAGATGGTATCACGTTAGAAATAGCGTTGAATTTGTGTTGATGGATAAAAAATTGGGGGTGGACGAGGCAGCAGTTGTTGTTGCTCTTCTTCCTTCACAAGTTCCTCGTCGCCTGGTATTACATTGGTTGACAGTCTGTCATTTTCCGTTTTAAATCGAGGAACAGATATTCGTACGAGCGAGATGTGGCTTCGTGAAATTTTGCCATGAAGCGGAAAGACTCCGCCGGATTGCTGGATTAACATAGTCTGAAAGAAGCTTTGTGAAAATGGTTTTCAGTTTGTTTAGGATGAACAAGGCGTGGATAATGAAAAATAGTTTTACACAGAATTTAGGCAAAGAATTACTTATAGATATATACAGACAGTACACGGGGAAACAAGCAGGATGTCAAAAGCTAGTTTATATAAATATCTTACTGATAGTTATACCCTACAGTTTTGTTTACGTAAGAGTATTCCAAAGCTGTAGCAAAGTGCTTTATGCAAAATAAGAATATCTGCTCATAAATTGAATATAGAAGTCGGTAGATATGAAGATGTGGCCAGAAATAATAGATTATGCAATGTGTGTGGTAGTAACGAAGTTGAGGATGAATATCATTTTATCTTGAAGTGTCAAGCTTATAAAGATTTGAGGGAGAAATTAATTAAGCCATATTATTGGAAGAAAGCATCAGTCTTTCTAATACAGAAGTGTTGTATAGAAAATACTCGTTCATTATACAGATCGGGTAAATTTGTATACTTAGCTGCGAGTAGAAGAAGTCGAATATTAAGTGGCTAAATTATGTAGTTATGGAACTCCTCAGTCCGCATATGTAAAGGTAATATGTGTATACCTATAAGCCTCTGGCTTTCGGTGAATAAAAGAATATGAATATCGGTTGGACACATCGATAAGATGTAATTTGATCTTTCTGGCTGTAGAACTAAAGAAATCGCCGTGATGTCCATGTCAGAATTAGCAAAATTTCGCAAGACAGGATTACGAGCGACCAATAATATCCGACGTCGAGGCGCGGATGACCGAGAAGCTTATCGGGACTTTGGCTCATTCGGACCGACCTACGGCTGTGGGTGACTTGTAATATCTCCAGTTTATCTGGGGGATTACGATTTTAATGGTGTTTCAAATGCCAATGAAACTGAGTAACCGATTTTAAATAGATAGATAATAAGTCAATGAAAAGACGATATAATCCAACTAACGGCCGGAAGATTCAACATTGGTAATGGAGAACGACTCAGACCAAACTCTGACTCATAGTGAGAACAGATAATTTGAATTGTCACCATGACCTAGTTGTGAGATGGGATATGTATATAATCACTCTTTCTGATAAGCCTAAACGTTAATGACAGCATCCGATTAAATCATTACAGAATACCTGTACTGAATAGAGGATTGAGTGATGAAATACTAATGATTTATATTATTTCCATATAGTTTCAAACGCTGTGTGTAGTGCGATGCCATAACTGAACGTATTAACATAATATTTGAAAATATTTTCTTTCATTTTTTTATTATTTTTTTTTACATGCTGTGCCATTAGCCTTCGTACATGAGGAGCATATAAAGTTTTATCTTATCTATGATTGTATTCAGACCTAGATCGTGTTTAAAATTTTGAACTTCTCCGGCTTATCAAAAGAATGTGTGATGGTTACCCGATAATAACTCCCTCGGACACTCGGGTGTGTATATCTATTTTCCTGACCGGGATAACTGCCCTTTATGACGTAAAATGCACAGCTGATTTTGTGCTATTTTCGTACGTTTTATTATTGAATAAACAGGTTTTCTCGACAGTAAAGTTTTGTAGGCCAGTCATACAGAATAATTCGTTTCGGTCCAAATTCCATTTTCCCCACATTTTCAAATAATAATAACGATTAGTTATTCCTTAAAGTATCTAACATTACTTCTCAATCCTCTTATAGTTTAATAAAGTGTGAATATGTGAAATCATACATAATATTCCTGTTTCAAAAATAACTTCTTTTACGTAATTGCAATGTAGCAAATCAATGTTGACGTTCCTAATACGCATTCTATAAGTTTGACATTCACTTAGATACCAAAATAAGAGGCCGAGAACATATCAATACATCTACCGGTACCGAGCGTCCATATCTCATCTGTTCACTCGTCCATTAGTGCTCTCGACTGCCCATCTGATTTTAGTGACCAATCTGGCTGCATTTGCTTCCTCTGTTTGGAACGGTGTGGAAGCGTTTTCCAGGAACACAGGAGATTCTGTCCGAAAGAAACTCTCCCAAGAAAGCCTACCAAGGGCATACTCCCTCGTTGATGACTTCCAATTCACTCCTTCGTTTACCCAATGTAACTGTAAACCAGATATTTATCTGGTCTGGCCTGAACGCGTCTTCTTCTGACAACAATCCCATTTTGTCTTGTTCAATGGTACGTTACTGTTCATAGCGAGGATTATAATCATTCATATATATATATATGTAACGAGAACAATTCAGAAAAATACACTTTCTCTCGTTTTTCTACCTGAGAAGTATTGCTGATGCATGAAAATAACCCCAGTCATGATTGTGCTACAATAAAGATCGAGTTGTATCAGAAAATGCAGTGATGTGTATACACAGTTATATCTGTATTTTATTAACTGAATATCACTGGAGAATGGTTCAAGTAACATAAATAAATCCAAATCTCATATACATGTAGTAGACAAATCAATAAAAAAATAACAAGACAACAGTTTTGATCCAAAATGTGGCTCGAACTTATTAGCTCAACAAAATGGACGCCACACTGCTTTCGAAAGAGAGCAGCCTAACATACTGGACAACGACGACGTCTGCCTCAACGCATTTTTTTATTTGCCCACATCACATTACTGGTAGAATACACGCGGAGCATTTGCACAGTTTTTAAGTCTCTAAAATGCCGAAGGAGCACATCTGACCGCTTTCAACCTGGAATAAAAGTAATTTAGAGCAACTGACCATCACCGCACATAACAATCACACTCAACCGTTTCACTTTCAAGGAAAATCATGTTCACTACCGTCACACCCGAAGAAGTTATTCTCGGGTAACCATCACACATCCTTTGGTTTTTGGTCAGCTTGACAGAGTAGGTTATTATGTCTTGCAGTATAATTATAGTGAAATGCAACGTATACATTCAATATTGATAATGATAGATGCCCACTAAATGAATATTAGGGTCATACTATTCACCACAATGGACCACAACGCACCCTTAGATTACCACAACGGAATACAACGGACCAACAACAGAAAACAACGGTCCCCAAATTACCACAACGGACTCACAACATACCACAACGGGCGCCCAAATTACCACAACAGACCCCCAAATTGCCACAACTGACCCACAAGGTACCACGAGGGACCCCCCCCCAAAAAAAAACTCCAACATTCATTACGATGGCTAAATTGAGAGTGTCTACTATCTATGGAACCATACTTATAACTTTAGCATTTGAAGAGCGGTGAAATAATTAAAAAAATGTGTATTGCATATGAAGCCTGTGTTGAACAAACGGGAGCATACCGCCGTAGAAGCTCGAGGGAGATTATTGTGGATGCCTGATACATTCATGAACGCAGGCGTATGGTCGATTTCATTTCGTTTCTAGATATGATCTTGATGTAAAAGGAGAATTTCAGAAGATTAACTGAAGAGTAAAATAAGGTCGTTTTGAAAATTTTCTGTAACGAATTGTGTTGAACTTTAAGACTTTGATATCCGAAAATAACTGATAATCTAGAAAACTGAGGAAAATTCTACCAGATGCGGTAACAATAAGATATTTACATAAACGGACACGTCCTGGTTCAGACCACAGTAGTATAGGAAGTCTATATGCCGATTTTTCTCCTATCTCTTAACATGGTGACCTGATTGTTTTGCTCCTCAACAATTTGAACTCGACCACGGTGACCTAGGTTCACGAAACTTGGTCAGTAGGTACCCGGGAATGTTACGCGTAGAATGTGCAACCTCGCCACCAGGGGTCGCTCTCCGCTGGACAATTGGCCGCTCCGATGAACCCCTGGGACGACGCTCACTGAAAATTGGTCCCATAATACATTGAAAAATTCGTTCACGTGTCCTCTTCCGGTTCCATTGGAACGTATCCAATTCTTTATGAAACGTCAGTCATGAGTCACTTGCATGGCCAGCCTGTCATAACGTCATGACGTCAGAATAGAAAATGTTTCGCAAGAATGCATGAAGAGTTCTGGTAGGTTACGTCATCTTTCAGACGCGCTCGTAACATCCATGACGTCGGGACCTCGGCTTAATCTCCACAGATACGCTCTCGTTATGTTCTAAATTCTAGGGTTGTGTGTGCTATCCAATGACCGATCGTACTGCTGAGCGCCGTCCCAGAGCCTAGTAGGGAGGACAGGACCGGATGGCTCTGGTTTCGAGATTGGTAGAATGTGGTGATTTTGAAACAATGGCGGCCAAACGGCACATGGCATCATCAAAACCGTAAATAGCCGATATCTCCCGAACGGTATGGGTTAGAGGCATGGGACTTTCGGTAATGGATACTTTAAAACAAAGACGTTCATCGGAATATAACAATGACGTCATTCAACCGGAAATAAGCCTATATCTCTGGAATGGTTTGAGTTATAGGATTGCGTGTATTGCAACCGGTCGTTCTATGGAAAGTAGGGGGCTAGAGCCGCGGCGAGTACCACGAGTGAAACGTCATAGTGGCATTATTAAGCTATCTCGTCCGAAAGGAGAATACTCACGTTCTCCGGCCTTGAACTATGCTGTCCTTCCTATGCATATTAAACAGGCCCGACATTCAGTAAACAACCATGACAAATTCCCCAAACCATAAAAGGAATACTAGTAATTTGTAAGAGAGAAACAGTTCTCAATGATGTTTATTCACTCTTCGTCCTTGACCCGACTATGAGCTATTCATTCGACCATTAATAAATCTTTGGAAGTTTTGACTGGACCTGGTTGGGGCTGTACTCTGAAATACGCCAGCTACCTAGATTTCTCCATTTACAGTTTAAATATTACAATATTTTCTGTGAACAATTCATTGCCACACGTAAACCTAGAGACAAGCGAGATGGAAGATCAGTAACACGGCTAGTATTTCCATTATACCCCCAACCTTCTGGAAGCAACGGCGGTTAAGTACGACCACTGGTTTGGAACGGTGTGACAATATGAATGCATTGCTCTTTACAGTCCCATGTATCATTTGGGGCCAGCCGGTTCTGGGGAATGAAAGGCCCGGATGTTGAAATACTTGTATAGTCTCCCGATACATGTATGCTATGTTAAACACACTACATGTATATAACAAAGAAGTGAATGGTTACAATGGAGGGTTAGTTAGGATGGATGAATACATTTAAATAATGGATGACCTTGAAAATAGTTGAATAATGTCTAACAAAGAGTGGTAGGCTCACCCAAGGGAGGGATACATGTATATGATATGTGTGGAACTATGTATGATGTTTAACCCGGAACCCCCAACCCCTCCCCCCTTCCACCCAATTCCCATACCTGAAGTTTAGGATGCATGAAAATTTAAAGTAAAAAGGTGGCCTTAAATATGGATAGGGCAAGTTATGCCTCATTGACAAATGAATACATTGGAGTTGTACCGGGTAATAATTTGCGGTATCATACGGTGTTGGATTCTCCTGTTTTAAATAGTTCGCGCATAATTAGATATTTCTCTTTAGGAAGTTTTGACTGGACCTGGTTGGGGCTGTACTCTGAAATACGCCAGCTACCTAGGTTTCTCCATTTACAGTTTTAATACTACAATATTATCGTTATTTTGAAATTACACTATCTTAATATAGGGGTTTTAATATTACCTACTTTTGATCCGGAGTGAAGTTCTGGTATGCTGGGCTAATCATTAGATATTTTCTTTGCCTTCTTTTTAGATTGGAAAAGTGAAAGCGGATATGCGATTCTAAAAAGTTTTTTTTTTTGCTATGTTTAAGGCTGTGTGAAATGTGACAAGAAGAATTTTCCATGAACACACCAGGTTTCTAACGTGTTTCAACCCGACATCTGCCTGATAATGTAATAGGTGTACACATGTTAAGTACGTTCAGAGCAGTGCTTCGGATATATCCTCATCCTTAAAAAACTCGAAATTCAATATACGACATGCTTATTTCTGTACACCTCGCCTAATCCATTGTGAGAGGAAAAGGCGCACTCTCAAGGCTGGAAGGGTATACCAGTGTCGACGACCTGTTCCGGTCTATTAACGCTCAATTGAAATGGGCTTGGTTCTATAAGATAATAAAACAGATCTGGAAAGTTCTTCAGTCGGGAGTATATGGTACCTATCCGCTAAGAGATATACGTGTCTGGGAATCTGACATTATAGACCTCTGTATTTGTCAGACGATGATATGAAATGTCCTCGAAATCAAAAGTTGTAACCCCGTATACGTCTCTTCATAGCATTTGTATACACTTCCGCACCTCGTATCCTTTTTTGGATAGATAAGAAAATATATCCGTGCCTCTAATTAAGTCCGTGATGACTCATTTCGGCTTCATTTTCATGAAGGGAAAAATCTTTCGCCATGACTTAAGCGCCATCACTAACAATATTTATTAGTAGGAAAATGCTGGGGTTAAACTCAAACAATTCCACTCGGACTGCGAGGCAAAAGTAATTGCGAATTAGAATTATGTTTTTTCGCGATAGATGAACAGAATGTGTCGCTTCTGTAAACGAAGCCATAACAAAGACAGAAATGTTGGTTGCTCTATGTGAATTCAGTCAGACAAATCATGAAAGTTAAGAAAAACAAAATTCAAATACCATGACAATCCGATAAATCCGACCGCAAAAGCCTTCTCGCCCTTTCGATTCAAGTTGAGCAGTAGTGTATAAAGGTGAAATCTGGTCGCACTTCTGTTGGTGCAGAGGGAAAATGGTCGGATATAGAAACACCATTCACTATGCGGCGACAACACCTGTCCTAACATGGTAGAGCTGACAATACAGGTGAGCGCCCCCGCACAATTTCACATAAAATCTGCCCATCACGTGACCATGCAGCGTCGATGTGGTCTTCGACCGTAGATCCGCTTTCGTGCCAATCCGCCTAGTAGTGGTGCCACCTGGAACCAAATTAAAATTGAGTTTCCATATTATTGAAAATCTGAACAGATTCTTTCGAAATTTGGAATGTGGGTACCTCCCTTCAAGTTATATTTTAGAAATGTTTTTGTGCCGATTTGCCTATAGGTGGCGGCACCTGTGGACCATGCTTAAATTGTTTTTCCTAAGTTTTGCTTTATTAATGTTTCCTTTACTTAACATGCAAAAGGATGCCTCATCGATCGTATTCCATCGACTGTATCTAGTTTCATGTGGTGATTTTAAACATATTGTCATTTTAGCTATACTCCTCAGCACTGCTTTTGGGGGAATACTGCACGAAAGGGCGCTGGTTGTCATTGGAACATTGATGGCAGCCGTCGGATTTGCCACGACGTACTTTGCTACCAACATAATACACGTGGTCGTGGTTTTAGGATTTGTCACAGGTACGGTTCCATATTAGGGTTCAACGTTCATCCTAGTGAGCTACAAAACAGGGCTCTGATCAAATTTCCTGGTTTTGGCAAAACTGCTGTTTCATTTGATAGAAATAATGTGACTTAATTGTCTGTCTTCTAATCAAAGTT
This sequence comes from Hanleya hanleyi, assembly GCA_036873755.1. Taxonomy (NCBI): domain Eukaryota; kingdom Metazoa; phylum Mollusca; class Polyplacophora; order Lepidopleurida; family Hanleyidae; genus Hanleya; species Hanleya hanleyi. Next base: position 9,661 of record JAVTVY010027882.1, read on the forward strand.
ATAAGAGATCTATGAACTAATCTTAATCCGTCGGGGCTAATTTTTTGGGGGCCCGTTGCAGTGGAACTGCCTCAGCTCATGATCAGCTTGAAGAAAAGTATTATCTGGTTCGTTATTCGGATACTCGTAATAAATTTAGTTATTTTCTCCTAATAAATGTGAAGGTTTCTGGAACGAATGACGAGTAGGGAGGGGAATATTTATCGCTAATCATACTCATTTTATTATTTTACAAGCGTAATAACCTGTTTTCTTATATCATAGGTACAACTATGCAGATCGCAAGTGCTACATGCTACTCCATCATTGGTCGATACTTCAAAAGACGTATCGGTCTAGTAAATGGGATGGTAATGGCTGGAGGTAGTTTAGGAACTCTTCTGTTTTCTCCAGCAATACGATTTTTACTGGATGAGTATACCCTCAGGGGAACTCTACTGATTTACAGTGCATTTCTGCTCAATGCCCTAGTCTGTGCAGCATTAATGCGACCGGTCCATGTTTCGGTTACCAAATCAAGAAGAACTTTGCAAATGTTTGTCAATTCCTTATTCGTAATCGTCCCAGGTACAAAGTTGAGAAGCAGTTTAGAAATAAAAACAAAGACTATGAGGAAAAATTCAACGACAAAAGAACGTGTATATGACCCCAGAGATTGCTCGCAACAGCCGTGTCCGTCTGCTAGTTGTCTCTCTGTGTTTGCAATAACGAGCGAACTCAAGGAACCAAGCCAGTCAGAAACGAAATCAGTCACCGATGGTCATGAGAAAATATGGACAGAATCAGTTTCTAGTGAAGGTATAAACTGTGTGAAAGAGAACATCTGCGATGACACTCATAGCGTGTATATAAATGCTTTAGAGTCCTCTTCACTTGGTTATCGACGAACTGGACCAACTACAGAATTATGCACACAAAATAACGCCCCAGGTTCGGATGATAGCAAAGGCGAATCGATGAGCTCAGTATCATGGTCTAAGTCGGGAAGTGACCTCGTATCAATTACCACAGCTAGTGGAAATCCGTCTTTAGTCGATATAAAGTCTCCAATATCACAAACACATTCGAGCAAGAAACGCCTGATTGGAATTAGATTTCCAAAAGCCTCTACTTCTCAAAAAATCTCTACAGCGATGAGGGATTTCTTCTTAATTGAAAGATTAGGGGAGAGAAGTAAAATCTCATTCCGCCAAATATTTGCCTTGGATTTGTTCAAAAATCCAGTGTTTGTCCTTTTCCAAATTTATACATTTTTCGCCACCTTATCGGGCGATTGCCTTATACTATTTTACCCCGCCACGGTTAAGGATGTCGGGATTCCAAACGTAGAGGCATCTTTTCTATTATCCGTTATCGGGGTCAGCAGTTTGTTCACTCGCTTGCTGATTGGCTGGTTTGGAGACTTGGGGCTGATTGACAGATATAAAATTATAATGATATCACACTTTATCATGGGAGTGGCAGGAAATCTGGTGTTCTTTGGAGTGAGTTTTTGGTCCCAAGTTATATTTAGCCTTGTTATTGGGAGTCAATTCGGAATCTACATTAGTCTTAGGTTTGTTGTGCTCATCGAACTTTTTGGACTGGACAACTATAGTAAAGCTGTCGGAGTTAACCTCGTGACTGATGGCCTCGGCTTGATGGTAGGAAGCCCACTTGTAGGTAAGTAGGTTGGTATTACTGACGGAAACTGTTTCCCCTCTATATATTGATTTTAGACCGCAATCTTTTCTATCGCTCTATCACCATCGCTCTATCGCTATAGCTCTATCGCCATCGCTCTATCGCAATCGCTCTATGGCACGATGGCGAAGTAACGATGGCCGGTCTCGGCCTTCATACTATTCTCATTCCATGTATTTATGGTACAAGTTCAGAAAAACTGATTGCGCAGTCTGCCGCTATGGCACGTAGTTCCAGCAGAATGCGTCCTTCCCTGGTAAACCATTTAACCAGCGGGCAGTCGCTGGCGTGGCTGATACGCTTCCTGGTACCAAGATGGGAGTGTTGTTCCTGTGATCACATTGAATGCCTGGACTACCTCGCTCCTAGCACCTGTGCAAACAGAATGAGAATGATAAATCGAAGATCAGCAATGTTATATTATAGCGAGATCTGTGAAAGGTGAACGATAATGTAATATACCTGCGTTAAGCGGTGCCTGTAAGATTACAAAAGCTGCATGGCGGCAAGCAACATAATTCGCAATATAACTTCCATTTCTATTATTACTGTATGGTCTTATTTTCTATTCTCTTTAGGTTTGCTAAGAGATTCCACTGGAGGATATCAGATTTCTATGCACATCCTGGGATCCTTTTCTCTGTTTAGTGGGCTTCTCCTTGGATTCACCGCAATAATTGGGAAGGTCAAATCGCGAAAGCGTGGTAACTACAATTTTGATGAATCAACTGAAATGACCGAGAACGGACGAATCACTAAGACGAATAAATTAACTGAATAATAATATGTATACCGTTTCGGCAGACCCTTTTGACATATTATTTACAGTACCAATATACTGGAATTGTAACTGTCCAGATTGCCACATAGAACAGTTTTCCATTATCTTTATGTTAAATAACATCAGTTTTCCATTATCTTTATGCTAAATAACATCTTTTACAATATTAACCAGACACTAGGAGGCTATATTTCTTAATCTAACTAGCATCATTATAATCTCATTAATTGTATATATTTCAATTTTAAAATATAACCTAAATTGCTGGATTAGCACTAGGTAATCTCAGCGAATTAGCATAGATTTGCAGCAACATACTTCGAGATTTCTACTATCGGGGTTGGGGGAAGACGATATATTGTCTAAATAGCAAATGATAATCTCAAATAATTTAAGAGATTCGCAGTTGCGATTCCCCGTTATATTGCATATATTTGCATGTGATAATCTCAGTTAATTAGCGTAGAATTGCCGCTGTTACAAAAAACAAACTGGGATTATTTTTTTTCCTTTCGAGCGTAGGCAATATATTGTCTAATTAGGAAATGATAAAATCATATAAATTAGCGTACATTCCCACTTGCGATTCTCAACTACATTTCATAGATTTGCACTTGAGAATCTCAGCTAGGTAGCGTAGATTTGCAACAGCACACCTCTTTTGGCATTTTTCTTTGTTTCGAAAGAAAGTTTCCTTCTTTTATTGTTTCGGTGGAAATTTAAGCCGTACGACGTCGGATATTACAGGTTAGTTTTTCTAGGTTTCTTGCATTTACCAGTTTACCCATGTTAAGGGGTTTACTCCATCAGACGTCCATGATGCTCATCTATTAGCATCAGATGAGTTGTTTGAGCTGATCTGTCATCACAGCCCCCGAGCTAGCGTATCTAATTCCGCTTAAGCCGGTGCAAGGGGCCGTGTGGGTACGTCATAGTCTCCACATGAACAGCTGCAATAAAAGCGCGGCTGAGATACTAAGGCTACGTCCGAGAATCCACCGTATTCTCGTGCCTGAATGTTTGGTGTTGATGAATACTTTCCTGTAGAGTCATATGGTTGCTTTTTAATCGCCAGACATCGTCAATTTTTCCAACCTCTTGCATATCGTTCCAATTTCGAGGGAAGGCAGTATATTGCCTTATTAGCAAATGATAATATCTCCATTAAATTGTATAGATTCGGATATGATAATCTCAGATAATTAACGTAGAATTGCAGCAGCAAAGTTTGTGGATTTTGTTTTCTTTTTTTTTTACTTTTGAGGAAATTTCAAAGATTTGTACTTTACATTGTCAACTAAACTGCATAAATTCACACTTGAGCATCTCTGCGAAATTGCATAGATTCCCATGTGATAATGTCAGCTAATGTGCGTATAGATTTTTTAGCGAAAACTGGTTTTTCATTTGGAGCAAAGGCATTATAAAGTTTTATTAGCAAATGATCAGCTAATTTGAGTAGATTCTCACTTGCATATCTCATCTAATCTGCATAAATTCGCACTTGTGAGATGAGCTCATATCTATAATCGCAGCTAAATTACATAGATTTGTACTTTAGAATCTCGTCTATTTAGTATAGATTCACACTTTTGGAAGATAAATGCATGCTGGTACTATATTGCACATTTTTAGCTTCAAATAAGCAGTTGCTAATTTGGTTCTAAATTTATGTTAGGATGATAAAAGCCCATCACGCACCTTAATTGAAGTGGCAAAGTCATATCTCCGATATGCTGAAAGGCCACTTTGAGATGTCAACTTGTAACGTGCAAGATATCTGTGCGATTCAATGTTGAGATTTCACTTCGAGATGCATCTGAAGTTGTGCTTGTAGTGACAATTGCGTTACTGGGAACATGTGCCTTTCTCTATCCTTAAATCGTGCACCAAATGATATTTCGCAGCTAGAAACCAGGCGTGTGTGGAAAGATTTCCTTGATGGGGGATAATGTTGAATCCTCGGAACCATGCTGCACATAAGAAGAAACCAACATTACCGGAGAAATGTAGTCATCAATGTATCTGAAATCCGTACTAAAAGGAAAGAAGTCTGTCCACAACAGCAGGGAGACAAGTATTATATTAAACCCTTATTCATTAGGATTTTTGGCGGCCTAGAGTTATCTGCCCCTGAATATGCGGATCGCATGGCGTGACGACAGATTCGGTTACGTGGCTTCCGGGTCAAAGGTCACCTCCGGGTCAAAGTCATTTGCTGTCACGTGACGGCTCAGCAAGAGTTATCTGCCCTTAAATAAGACCAAAGATACGCTTCAGTTACTCCAATGTTAGGTCCAATGGACGACCCACTCATAGACATTTGCGGTATGGAGTGTGACACCTTGTTGTCTCTGACTCACGCTGCAGAATACACTGGGTGGAGTATCGTAACCATGGGTTGGGTTTAGCTGAAAAGTTTCTGACTACGCATGCGCAGTGGATAGGCAGATCTGGGGTGGACGTTTTGGGGTCAAATATTGATCAAATATTGGTTCGATTGGGTCGTGCCAGGTAGCAAAGGGAAGCATTCGTGAAGGACCATCCGACTGGGCTAATGTGAAGTGGAAGTAAGGCTATGGCACGCTTGCACAGACAGAACATTGTGGGAGAAAGGTACTTGGATGGACGTTTTGGAAATGATGTGGACCATCCGTGGTCCGAACTGACCGTGCGAGGTATCATAGTGATGCACTCGTGGGGGAGAGCCCGACTAGACTGGTGTGTACTTAAATTCATGGCTAGGGTGTGCATGCGCAGGCAGGGAATTGTGCGAAAAGGGCACTTGTGTGGATGTTTTGAGGTCGTGGTGGGCCAATACTGGGCGTACTGGGTCGGGTAGTGTATCCATGTGAAGCGCTATTCGCGGCCGATCAAGTAATGGGTGGGTGCATGTAAAATTGTCCTGGAAAACATTCGGAAACACGAACTTTGCCTCCAAAATATGGAAACCACTACCAACCAGGTCTAGATGGGCTAATGTCGGTTCCCAGCGGATCGTGGCTTGCCGAAAGGTGAAGAGTGGGATAGCAGCTGCATGTAAAAATGTAAAAGTCATAGAAATGGGAAATCTGTTGTTATTGAAATTGGGTATTCTCTCAATTTCGAAATAAAAAATACCAAGGTTAGTAATCCGGTTGCCCCTTGAGAATGCAGAAACCTAGTACATCTTAACGCCTTAACGCCTTATCCTAACGCCTTAACGCCCTAGCATAACAGTTTTTATCTTTTGCGAGAGATAGTACCATGCTATTATGTAATACTAAAGCGTCGACAAGGTGTATGTATCAATCCATTTCATAACATGGTGGTCTCCGATGGCGTGATCGTTCTACGCCGGAAACTGTACGGGGGGTTTGCTGGGAAATTCCCTGATTTGTAGGTCATCGCTTTATATGTCAGCGTAAATTTTTCGTGAAATTTTCTGGGAAAAATCCTGTTCCATTTATAGATCTCCAGAACGACAAAACATCGAGAGCTGAAACTCCGTGACTTTTTCGATTGTCATATTGGAGTCATTTTGAGCCTATTTGCATGACCCCCCGAGCAAAGGATCATGGGTAAATTCAAAATGGTGGCCATGTCGGGGTACCAGAAAAGTGATGTTTTCGCCATATTTCTTCAAAAATTACGCAAAAATTCAGCAAGTTGATTCAACGCGATTCGATGCATTTCTCTGAAACATATGTCTTAGCATCACCGAAAAACACCCCCTGATTTGTTCCCCCTCCCTCCCTTCCCCCATTAACCCTACCAGGCCTGGGGGAGAGGGGCCAAAATGCCCTCCTACCAAACTTTCTGCGATGTCTCCGAAACGCCAAAAATGGAGAGCTGAAACATTCGTGACATTATAGGGTATCGTATTGGGGTCATTTTGAGCCTATTTGCATAACCCCACGAGCAGAGGATCATGGGTAAATTGAAAATGGCGGCCATGTGGGGTACCAGAAAAAGTTATGCTTTCATCATATTTCTTCAAAACTTTTGCTTTTATCTACGGAAAAGTGGGTAAAACTTATTTTATTTCATATCAGATTATTATTTACTAATTTATCATGCAGTTTTTGCGAAGAAAAAACAAAAATAAAAAAAATCGACGATTTTGACCGAAAATCGTCCAAAAATGCTCTTTTGAAAATCACAGTGACGTCATCATGGCGGCCATCTTTAATTTTTTTACATTTTCTGGTAGAGCTTGACCCAAAGATATAGTGTGGTAAGTTTCAGCCCTCTAGCCTTAGCGATAGCGAAAATACATAGGGGGGGCACTTCCCCCCCAAGGCTGCGATACACCCCAAATCCCCCAGGCCAGATAGGGTTAACGCCTATTTTAACTCCCTAACAGACGCACCGACGGCTGCTCCTGTCTAGTCGGAAGCCGCCATTTGGTGTTGCATCTAAATTAGTCTCTCTTGCTCAGTAGAGTCAGATTGAGAGTGGTATGTGCCTGCGCAATCGGGATTAGTAGAGAAATGGGAGTTTTGGAGATGCAAAGTAACGAGTTTGGAGAAGATGGGGGCCTGGTTCAATATGGTTACTTGATAGTTACCGGTGTGTGTGTGGGTGTGTGTGTTTTCAACTTGTTTTCAGCTATATCACGACGAGGAAGGAAAGGGAAGGGGAGGGACGGGGGTACGTAGTTGTAACTAATACTGCCTAATTTTATGGTGCTGTCCCACTAAAATATCATGCCGTAGGCAGAAATTACACTCCACGCAGTCACATTATACTGACACCAAGCGAAAGAGTCGTTGTTCCATCCTCTTAATGCTGAGCGTAAGCGAAGAAGCAACAAGTTCCGTGTTTTAAGTCTTTGGGATTGAACCCAGTACCGGTACTTACCGCTACGAGGCCAACGCTCTAACCATTAGGCCACCATAGTGTGGTCTTCCCGAAATTGAGAGACTACACAACATCAACAACAACAAAATTCCTATTTTTACGTCTCACCAGGTGTAATGTCCGTTTTCCACTTTTTTCTGTGAATTGTTTACATGCACGCGCTATCCCACCCTGCACCTCTCGGCAGGCAACGACCCGCTGGGAACCGACATAAGCCCATCTAGACCTGGTTGATAGGTTTTTTTTCATATTTTAGGGGTAAAATCCGTGTTTCCGGATGTTTTCCAGGGAACATTTTAGATGCACCCACCGATTACTTGATCGGCCTCGAGAAACGATTCATACGGATACCTTCCACGACCCAGTACGCCCACAATTGGCCAACTTCGACCCCAATACTTCCAGCCAAGTGCCCTTTTCCCACAATTCCTGCCTGTACATGCGCGTCATAATCCTACTTTAACTGCACACCAGTCCTGTCGGACTCTCCCCACAAGTACTTAACTATGATACCTCGCACGACTCATTCGGATCAAGGTTGGTCGACCACAACCCCAAAACGTCCATTCAAGTGCCTTTTCCCACAATCCCCTGCCAATGCATGAACGCCATTGTCTTACTGCTGCTCCACATCAATCCAGTCGGAGCTTCACGTGTGCTTCACTTTGCTACCGCACACGACCCAATCGGACCACTATTTTTCTCCCTAGACCCCAAAACGTCCACCCCAAATCTGCCTATTCACAGCGCATGAGTGGTTTGAACTTTTCAGCAAAAGTCACCCCATGACCACGATATCCCTCACATTGTATTCGCCAGCGTGAGACAAAGAAAACAAGGTGCCACACTCCATACCGCAAATGTCCATAAATGGGTTCCTCATTGGGCCAAACATTGAAGTAACTAAGGCGCACGGTCTTATTTAGGGGCAGATAACTCTTGCTGGGCCGGAAATGACCTTGACCCGGAAGTGACCTTTGGCCCGGAAGTGAACTTTGACCCGGAAGTCACGTGATCGGAAGTGGAGTCACGCCACCTGATCCACATATTCAGGGGCAGATAACTCTGGGTGCGCAAATCCTAGTGAATAAGGGTTTTATATACTATTGAAACATAATATCGAAAAAGATTTTCATACTTTGGATGTTATCTTTCAATAAGCCGGACCAGAAGATTTCAGCATGTTTAATATCCGACAGCTTCCTGTCTAATAATCTATATTTCAGCTCTTATTTTGTCATGGTCAGGAATACATATGTATGACTTATAAATGACTTCCATGTTCGTTCGTTCATTCTTGTTTATTTGAAATTTGATCTATATGTAGTTTCTCTTTGCATAGTGATGAAATTACACGTCGTTTGCAAGTAAAATGAGTCATAATTACGCTGCGATTGGTGTTCATTTCAACGTTATTAAAATTGTGCATTACATTGTGCTCATCGCCCCCCTCCCCCCCCCAAACCCCAAAAATTTATTATGACAAACAAACGGCCATCAAATCACTCTTTCTGCAGCACAAGACTTTATTGACCGTTTCTTTTGTAAAGCCTGCGACGGTAATCTTTCAGACGAGCTTTGTTTACCTAACATCCGATCATTCGTGACGAAAAAAAATCCAAATACCATATCAGACTTGGAGCAAGCTGTCAATTTGACGGGAAAAGCACTCAAAGACAATTCAACGCCGAGACTACAGATGCAATTGCTGCTATGGAAACGCAGTTAGACACCATAAATGAAAAATTCGAGTCTGAATATGACCGCCCCAGTATATCCAGCCATTCCACAGACATATCAACCAAGGCCGATGTAGTCCAGTCAAATTGAGGTTTGACCCACCACAAATTGCAACAGAATTGTTTTTGCTGCAGTGCATTTCCGAAAGGTCTCTAGAATAACATACTAAAAGTCTACAAATAGATATGCATGGGAAATATATTAAATTTCAAGTTGAAATTTGAGGTATTTTTCGCGAAATTTCAGTGTTTACTCGTCACTTGCTCCTATAAGAAAACCTTGTACTTGGTACTATAAGTGTGAAGGAAATGGGTCATTACTTACACTCATTCCATTCGTTATCATATCAAGGTTATACTCAGCCTAAAATAATACCGTTGCACGAAAATATTGATGGAGAAATTCAAAATGGCGGATGTATGGGGTCATTTTAAATCTGAACTTTTTACCATTTTCATGACAATCTATCTGGGTTTTCTAAGCTGGACCCAAAACAAATTGCAACAGAATTTTTTTCACTGGTATGCATTTCTAATACGTTTCCAGAACAACATACTAAAAGTCTACCAAAAACTATTTGGTGGAGGTACGACTTTCTTGGAAAACAAAGATACGCCATTTTATAATACATAATAGGCCATTATAATTATGCCTCATATAAGCAAGGTAGAATATTGTTTTTTCCGTGAATAAGGACAGTTTATCATCCAGAAATCCAATTAATACATGACCCAGGGTACGGTATGGCATGGTGGTGAAAATATATGTATTCCCGGTGGATTTCCTCATAAGCATAGATAGCAAACTGATAGTTCAGCATCAGGCTATATGAATTATACATGGTAATATTCAGACAGTTAACATTTTGGTCATTAGCATAATCATATGAAAGAGGAATTCTCTCCAGAAATAAATGAAATGACAAGCTGTGATATATTTTCCTTCAACGGATAACTGTCACAGACAATATTTCCACAAACCCACTCGTGGAGATATCTCTCTATTATCACAACATGTGTCTTGTTGAAAAATACAGCTCTGCAAACCATTAATGATCTATCTCAATTGTGTTTCAGATATGTTTTGACGAAAGAAGAATAATTATGCAGATCCTATCATCTAATTATCAAACAAATAATAATCTAGATTATAGGCAAACTTGATGTTCTACCATGACGTTCTACCATGCCATTTATCATGTTTCTTTTTACATTTTCAACAATATAGGCCATGCGCCTACAGATGCATCTTCTTCAGCTGCAATCTTTCTTGCAGTTGCACCTGATAACCTCAAAGCGTGCCAGTGGAACTGGTGGCAGTTCAGTTTTCACAGAGAGAAGCCGTCCACCCTCATTCTTGTGGCTGCAATTGATGGTCTTCCCCTTTTCACCCTAAAAACGCGAACCTTTATACTTAGCTGATGCTGATGTTGGTGGAAGGTTTTGTACCTGCACAGATATGGTTCGTTTTTGTCACAGAAACGCTTGTATCTCATGCAGCCAATTGCTTCGTCAGGGTTATCATTGTATAAACACACAAGCACCTGCAATAGATATTAGTAACCTCCATCGGGACGCCCAATGGCCTGGTTAAACACTTCAGCTTATTGGCGAAATAGCTCATTGAGCGTTGTTTTCTTTACGGCCGCACATTTGCCAATGCCATATGATCAGTATACTGTGTCACAGCCCTGAATGGCATGCACAAACAGCATATTTGTGCAGACTTATATTTCCAGCACAACCTTTGTCTTCTTGACATTCCAAACTATCCGTTTCTTTGCATTCTCTCTTGACTGAAAGCAGATATCATTGTCATCCATGTCTGCATGAAAACAGAGCAGAACTAACAGGTCAATATCATCACCAACCAAAGTTTTGATGTTTTAAGCCGATTAAACGGCAGCTTTTACAATAAAAACATCTGCATATGAAACATCCCGCCCTTTCCAACTGGTCACTCATAAGAGTAATGAACTGCTACTTGTTGACGTTGTTTGCTAGGAATTCGTCTTTCTTTGATATGAATGACCATGTCACTAGCGGGGTCGGAGAGTTTGGAATGTCAAGAAGACAAAGTCTGTGCTGGAAATGCAAGTCTGTACAAATATGTTGCTTGTGCATGCCATTCTGGGCTGTGACACAGTATTCCGACCATATGGCATTGCCAAAGGTACTGCCTTGAAGAAGACAACTGTCACTGAGCTATTTCGCCAACAAGTGTTCATCCAGGTCATGGAAGTCCCGACGAAGGTCATTTATTGCAGCAGCATAGAAAACGCTTATATGTTTATACAGTAGTAACCCAGACGAAGGAATTGACTTGAGGGGAAGACCATCCATTGCAGCCACAAAAATGAGAGTGGACAATTCAATCGGTTTCTCCCTGTGAAAACTGATCTGCCACCAGCTTCAGGGGTTACTTGAGATTATCAGGTGAAACTGCAAGGATTGCAGCTGAAGCAGATGCGCCTGTAAGGATCATGGCCTGGATTGTTCAAGTGTGTGTGGAGAATGCAAACGACTGAGCTGTGCAAACTCATCAAACCCAGACCTTTGAAAATGGCATTGGCGAAGGCTGGTATTGGGATTGATAGTGCTGTGAAATATTCCTCAACTTATAGCAATGTTCATGAGGAATAACAATAAAAGACATCAACTATATGTATGAGAAGTCACTTCCCCTAGTAATGTTACCATGAACCAGAATGTAACATGAAACATGATAAGTTATGCCGTCAACTTTGCCTATAATTCAAAGTATTATTTGTTTGATAATTAAATGATATATTAGGATCTGCATAATTATTCTTCTTTCATCAACAACATTTGTCTTACAAACAATTGTGATGGATCATGAATGTTTGGCAGATTGTCGTTATATATTTCAACTATTGCTAAACGCGACGTTGAATCTAATTTCTCTCTCTCTCCTGATTGGCAAGGCTGCATTTTTGTTCAACAATGTACAAACACTATTGAATGTCGGACCTGACACTTGCTATGTGCTTGTGATAATAGGGTTATATTTTTATAAGTTGATGGAACTATTGTCTGTGATTGTCATAGGTTGAAAGACAATATATCACAGCTGGTCAGTTCCCTTTCGGATAACAATGCTAATGGAAATGGATATTACCCTGAATGGTTATATACCCTGGTGCTGAACTATCGTTTTGCTATCTACTGTTATGAGTATATCCATTGGGAATGCAAATGTTTTCACCGCCATAGAATAATGCATCCTAGATCATCATGTATTGATTGGATTTCTGGATGATAAACTTGTTCTTATTCAGAGAAAAACTAATATTTTCTACCTTCTTATATGAAGCATGATGGTGTATCTTTGTTTTGGAAAAAGTCGTATCTCCACCAAATAGATTTTGGTAGACTTTTAGTATGTTGTTCTGGGGACCTATTAGAAATGCATACCAATGAAAAAAAATTCTGTTGCATTTTGTTTTGGGTCCAGCTGAAAAAAACAGATAGGTTGCCTGGACGGTCATGAAAATGGTAAGAAGTCCCGATTTAGAATGACCCCATACATCCGCCATTTTGAATTTCTCCATAAATATTTTGGTGCAAGGGTAATATTTTAGGCGGAGTATAACCTTGATATGATCACGAGTGGAATGACTAAGTAATGACCCATTTCTTCCACGCTTAGTACCAAGTACAAGTTTTTCTTATAGGAACAAGAGACAGGTAAACACCGAAATTTCGCGAAAAATACCTCAAATTTCAACTTGTAATTTAAGATATTTCCCATGCGTATGGGATTGTAGACTTTTAGTCTGTTATTCTGGGGACCTTTCTGAAATGCATAGCAGTGAATAAATTCTGTTGCAATTTGTGGTGGGTTGACCCCAAAAATGCGCTAGATTTACTGGACTAATGGCACGATATGACCGTGGACCAGCTTCTATCCTCCAAACCAGTACCGCTATGCTTAACGACCACAAACAAGTTATTTCACGCAATTTCACGCTTTTGTTCGGGGACAGAGTTCCAGCCATGATGCGCCCGAAAATGCCATATGTGTCGGAAGGTAATGTAATCTGTCACACCTAATGGATATCAAACAAACGTTAATATCATGTCCTGCACTCACTAGACGGTACAATTGTTGTGGACTCTATGGCCAATATATTAACCCTACCTGACCTGGGGGGAGAAGACACCCCACCAAACTTTCTGCGCTATCTCCGGAACGACGAAACATAGAGAGCTGAAGCTCCGTGACTTTATAGTTTATCATATTGGGGTCATTTTGAGCGTATTTGCATTAGTCCATGAGCCAGACCAGATATCGGTACCACCTGGGGTGGCAAATTCTCATTATGTTTTTTTGGAAGCCCTATATCAATAGATGAAAAAAAAACTTTGAAAGCAATCCGGGACCCACACCTTAATGGTAGTAATCACCTCTTAACGATGGACACCCGAGTCCAATCTGAGGGACCAGATTTGGGGGTAAGGGAAATATAAAGTTAAATAACTTTGCAAGTAATGGTGATATAGTGACATTTGGCCACTCGAAATGTTGGTAATTTGATCCTCTATATGGTGGTATCGGTTATATGCTAATTTGTCAATTATGTAGGTCACCAGAGGTCAAAAGGTCACGAAATCTGAATCCTGAATAAAATGTGACAACCTGTAGGAAAACACGCTGCAGATACCATACCAATGGGATTTTCTCAACGTAAATGGGTTCAAATGGAAGCCAAGAAGTACCCAAGTCTATAATAAGTCGAAACAAGTGGAGTTTATTATTATTTAGACGGTGGCACAGAACTGTTTTTGACGTATTTTCAAAAATGGCCTTTTTATTGCGCTAAAACCAGGCAAAATTGTATGAAGTGGGACAGCTTGAAATTAGTTGCATATTTTGATAAATAACTACTCCAAATGCTAATGGCCATGTCTTAGGTCTATTCAGTGATTTGTTAAGCTACATTTCGAGGTAATTAGGTCACCAGAGGTCAAGGTCAAAGATTGTCAATTATTAATTTTCTACATTTTTACTTGGGACTTTCATATTACAATGTATTTACATTGCAACAAGTTTCAAGTATAGAGCATCATAGCCATCGCTGGTGCACCCTGTACCGTATAGCCCGTAGGGCATAGGGTACACCAGGATGCGAGTGCACCAGGTATGGGTGTCCGCAGGGGTCAAAGGTCAGTCGTCCTCCAAATCCCCTTTATCGCTCGTTAAGGCGCTGAGACGGGCGTTATGGCGTAAAGATAGGGCGTTAAGGCGTTGAGACGGGCGTTAAGGCGTAACGACGAGAGTTGACGGCGTCACTGCATTTCGGTGTATTGGTGGCAATTCCATGAAAATCAGACTTTCAGACCTAGTTCAACAGGGCGTTGAAGCATTAAGCAAAGCGTTGATGGGCGTTACTGTCTACCAATGCAAGCGTATTCCCAAATCCCCTGGGGTGGCACATTCTCGTTATGTTTGTTGGAAGTCCTATACCCATAGATGAAAACAAACTTTGAAAGCAATCCGGGACGCACAGGTTAAAGGTAGTAACCACCTCTTAAAGATGGACACCGGAGTCCAATCTGAGAGACCAGATTTTGGGGTAGGGGAAATATAAAGTTGAATAACTTTGCAAGTGATGGTGATATAGTGACATTTGGCCACTCCAAATTTTGGTAATCTGATCCTCTATATGTTGGTATCTGCTATATGCTAATATGCCAATTATGTAGGTCACCAGAGGTCAAAAGGTCACGAAATCTCACCCCTGTCTAAAACGTGACCACCTGTAGGAAAACACGCTGCAGATACCATACCAATGGGACTTTCTCAACCTAAATGGGTTGAAATGGAAGCCGAGAAGTACCCAAGTCTATAATAAGTTTAAACAAGTGGGGTTTATTATTATTGAGACTGTGGCACAGAACTGTTTTTGACGCATTTTCAAAAATGGTCTTTTTATTGCGCTAAAAACAGGCAAAATTGTATGAAGTTGGACAGCCTGAAATTAGTTGCATATTTTGACAAATAACTACTCCAAATGCTAATGGTCATGTCTTATGTCTATTCAGGGATTAGTTAAGCTACATTTCGAGGTAATTAGGTCACCAGAGGTCAAGGTCAAACATTCTCAATTATTAATTTTCTACATTTTTACTTGGGACTTTCATATTACAAGGTATTTACATTGCAACCAGTTTCAAGTATAGAGCATCAGAGCCATCGTGCCCGTAGGGCATAGGGTACACCAGGATGCGAGTGCACCAGGTATGGGAGTCCGCATGGGTCAAAGGTCAATCGTCCTCAAAATCCCCTTTATCGCTCGTTAAAGTGCTGAGACGGGCGTTAAGGCGTAAAGATAGGGCGTTGCGGCGTTGAGAAGGGCGTTAAGGCGTAACGACGGGCGTTGACGGCGTCACTACATTTCGATGTATCGGTGGCAATTCCATGAAAATCAGAACTTATGAGCTAGTTCACCAGGGCGTTGAAGCATTAAGCAAAGCGTTGATGGGCGTTACTGTCTACCAATGCAAGCGTATTCCCAAATCCCCTGGGGTGGCACATTCTCGTTATGTTTGTTGGAAGTCCTATACCCATAGATGAAAACAAACTTTGAAAGCAATCCGGGACGCACAGGTTAAAGGTAGTAACCACCTCTTAAAGATGGACACCGGAGTCCAATCTGAGAGACCAGATTTTGGGGTAGGGGAAATATAAAGTTGAATAACTTTGCAAGTGATGGTGATATAGTGACATTTGGCCACTCCAAATTTTGGTAATCTGATCCTCTATATGTTGGTATCTGCTATATGCTAATATGCCAATTATGTAGGTCACCAGAGGTCAAAAGGTCACGAAATCTCACCCCTGTCTAAAACGTGACCACCTGTAGGAAAACACGCTGCAGATACCATACCAATGGGACTTTCTCAACCTAAATGGGTTGAAATGGAAGCCGAGAAGTACCCAAGTCTATAATAAGTTTAAACAAGTGGGGTTTATTATTATTGAGACTGTGGCACAGAACTGTTTTTGACGCATTTTCAAAAATGGTCTTTTTATTGCGCTAAAAACAGGCAAAATTGTATGAAGTTGGACAGCCTGAAATTAGTTGCATATTTTGACAAATAACTACTCCAAATGCTAATGGTCATGTCTTATGTCTATTCAGGGATTAGTTAAGCTACATTTCGAGGTAATTAGGTCACCAGAGGTCAAGGTCAAACATTCTCAATTATTAATTTTCTACATTTTTACTTGGGACTTTCATATTACAAGGTATTTACATTGCAACCAGTTTCAAGTATAGAGCATCAGAGCCATCGTGCCCGTAGGGCATAGGGTACACCAGGATGCGAGTGCACCAGGTATGGGAGTCCGCATGGGTCAAAGGTCAATCGTCCTCAAAATCCCCTTTATCGCTCGTTAAAGTGCTGAGACGGGCGTTAAGGCGTAAAGATAGGGCGTTGCGGCGTTGAGAAGGGCGTTAAGGCGTAACGACGGGCGTTGACGGCGTCACTACATTTCGATGTATCGGTGGCAATTCCATGAAAATCAGAACTTATGAGCTAGTTCACCAGGGCGTTGGAGCGTTAAGCTAAGCGTTGATGGGCGTTAGTCTATAAATGCAAGCGTATTCCCAAAACACGCAGTCGACGTTCAAGCGTCAACATGGCTTATACTTGCTCTAAGTGCAAACGATACGATTTGATGCAACACGAGAGAAATATACATGGGATTGAAGACTCCGAGGCACAAGAACCCGATACAGAGAGTGATGAGAGTCCATCGAGTGATACCGAAACAGAGATTGCTGAGAGTCTATCCACTGATACCGAAACAGAGATTGCTGAGAGTTTATCTAGTGATACGGAGAGCTTGACCTCAGATAGTCAGCGTACGTCCGAGGAAAGTGAGGCAGAACCTACCTTTTGGGATCGTATTGTGAGAGCAGCTATCAATAGTCACGCTGCAGCAATCGAGGACGCCGGAAAGGATAACTTACAACAGCCAAATGCGCCTCGGCATCAGGAAAACAGCCATGGCGATCTATGAACAGTATACCTTACTATCGCTTGAAATGAAAGGCGACCCCACGCACAGGTCCATCATGAAAACCAAGCGTCACTTGGAAGAGGATATGGGGCTACCACCCACCGAGGCCCTGGAAAATGCGATCAGGATGCGCAAACAACTCTTTCAGGACATGCTGCCTCAGTGGTATCCTGAACTGCCCTACGATGGACTGATGGGGCCAAAATGGTCCAAATGAACTCCCAGAGTGAGTGAATGAGTGAGTGAATGAGGCATGTCCAACGCCCGTCTTAACGCATGGACGCACTAACGATGGTGAGTGAGTGAGTGAGTTTACGAGTAGTAGCCAAAGTGGATATTTTGGGGGTTTGAAGGAAGGTGTTTGGGGTAGAAATGGATCATTCTGGGTCCGAATGCGTTGTTTGAAGTGGCATCTTGTAGCAACACCCGCCAACGCCAAGCTCAACGCTTCAACGCCCTGGTGAATTAGCCCAAAAGCTCTGATTTTCATGGAATTGTCACTAATTCATTGGAAAAACAGTGACGCCCGTCAACGCCCTTCATTACGCCTTAACAACAACAACAACAAGGATGATAGATGAGAGAACAACAACAACAACAGCCGCGTTGGACATGTTTACAATTCAAGAAGACTCTTGTCCGATCAGAGGCCGCCATTTGGCGCTGCATCTGGCATATTCTCGGCTGCTCTTGTCCAATCATAAGCCGTCCTTTGAGAAAGTTCCATCTTTGCTCGGTGTGACCTAAGCATCATCGGGCAGTTCAGGATACCACTGAGGCAGCATGTCCTGAAAGAGTTGTTTGCGCATTCTGATCGCATTTTCCAGGGCCTTGGTTGGTGGTAGCCCCATATCCTCTTCCAAGTGACGCTTGGTCTTCATGATGGACCTGTGCGTGGGTTCGCCTTTCATTTCAAGTGGTAGTAAGGTATACTCTTCATAAATCGCCATGGCTGTTCTCTTGATGCAGGGGCGCATTTGGGTGTATGCCTGTTGTAAGTTAATCCTGTCCGGCGTTCTCGATTGCAGCAGAGTGAACATTGATAGCTGCTCTCACAATACGATCCAAGAAGCTAGGTACTGCCTCACTTTCCTCGGACGTAGGTTGACTATCTGAGGTCACTAGATAGAATCTCAGCAATCTCTGTTTCGGTATCAGTCGATGGACTCTCATCAGTCTCTGTATCGGCTTCTTGTGCCTCGGGGTCTTCAATCCCATGTATATTTTTCTCGTGTCGCATCATATCTTAACGTCTGGTGAACGTGCGTTCGCATTTAGAGCAAGTATAAGCCATGTTGACGGTTGATTGTCAACTGTGCGTGTTTTGGGAATAAACTTGCTCTTATAGACGGTAACGCTAAGCTTAACGCTTCAACGCCCTGGTGAACTAGCTCAGAAGCTCTGATTTTCATGGAATTGCCACCAATACATCGAAATGCAGTGACGCCCGTCAAAGCCCGTCGTTACGACTTAACACCCGTCTCAACGCCTTAACGCCCTATCTGTACGCCTTAACGCCCGTCTCAGCGCCTTAACGAGCGATAAAGGGGATTTGGAGGATGATTGACCTTTGACCCCTGCGGACACCCACACCTGGTGCACTCGCACTCTGGTTTACCCTTTGCCCTACGGGTTATACGGTGCAGGATGCACCAGCGATGTCTCTGATACTCTATACTTGAAACTGGTGGCAATGTAAATACCTTGTAATATGAAAGTCCCAAGTAAAAATATAGGAAATTAATAATTGAGAATCTTTGACCTTGACCTCTGGTGACCTAATTACCTGGAAATGTAGCTTAACTAATCCCTGAATAGACCTAAGACATGGCCATCAGCATCTGGAGTAGTCATTTATCAAAATATGCAACTAATTTCAAGCTGTCTAACTTCATACAATTTTGCCTGGTTTTAGCGCAATAAAAAGACCATTTTTGAAAATGCATCAAAAACAGTTCTGTGCCACAGTCTAAATAATAATAAACTCCACTTGTTTAGACTTATTTTAGACTTGGGTACTTCTTGGCTTCCATTTGAACCCATTTAGGTTAAGAAAGTCCCATAGGTATGGTATCTGCAGCGAGTTTTCCTAGAGGCGGTCACGTTTTAGACAGGGTTCAGATTTCGTGACCTTTTGACCTCTGGTGACCTACATAAGTGAAATATTAGCATTTAACAGATACATATAGAGGATCCGATTACCAACATTTCGAGTGGCCGGATGTCACTATATCACCATTACTTGCAAAGATATTCGACTTTATATTTCCCCTACCCCCAAATCTGGTCCCTCAGATTGGACACGGGTGTTCGTCTTTAAGAGGTGATTACTACCACTAAGCTGTGTGTCCCGGATGGCTTTCAAAGTTTTTATGCATCTAAGGATATAGGACTTTCAAAAAAACATAATGAGAATTTGCCACCCCAGGTGGTACCAATTGATGAAATTTTGGGGTCTGGCTCATGGACTACATGACTCCCCCAAGAAGAGGATCATGAG
This sequence comes from Hanleya hanleyi, assembly GCA_036873755.1. Classification (NCBI taxonomy): domain Eukaryota; kingdom Metazoa; phylum Mollusca; class Polyplacophora; order Lepidopleurida; family Hanleyidae; genus Hanleya; species Hanleya hanleyi. Next base: position 29,256 of record JAVTVY010027882.1, read on the forward strand.
TAAATTCAAGATGGCGGCCATATGGGTTCCCAGAAAAGTGATGTTTTTGGTCATATTTCTTCACAATTTCTGCTTTTCTGCGATGAAAAGTGGGCAAAAACTATTTTATTTCACATCACATTAATATTTACTAATTATCATGCTGTTTTGTGGAGAAATTGCATAAATAAATAATTCGGAAAATCTGGCCAAATAAGCGACCAAAAAATGCCGTTTTTGAAAGTGATGTCATCAAAGTGGCCATCTTGGATTTTTTACATTTTCTGGTAGATCTTGACCTAAGGGTATAGTGTGGTTTCAGCCCCCTAACTCAAGGGGTAAGAAAAATAATTTCGCCCTCCCCCCCCTCCTCGGCCACGACAGGTCCCAAAAAGCTCAGGCCAGATAGGGTTAAATGCTGTCCTCAAAACTCTAAACAACATTGTCAAAGACAGAGCAAACTTTTGGGCGAGCAAAGGTATTCGCATCATCATAATGCTCAGTTACCAGCCCCTTCGGCAGAGATCAATCTTATCGCCCCATTCATGAAAAAAACATTTCCGTAACCATCAATGGTAAACATTTTATTGCTTTAGCCCCTCAACAAAGTTGAAATCAATTCATCAGCTCTTCAGCCATCTCGTATTTCTCGCGTAGTAGGTGTTAGTGGAAACACAATAGCAGTCAATAATTCTGTTGATTTGCCTATTACCATGATATTTATAACCAAGTATTCGCACAACTTCACCATCCCCTCATTTCAGGCTATGATTTTCGTGAAAAGTAGCACATGGGGGTTAATTTGGAAACAAACACGGGATTTTCAAGAAAGAAAACAAAGAGACAGTGCTATTTGAACCATATACCAAGTGAAGAAATAATACAAGAATTCACAGATGACCGTATCAATCAACAGTCTTGTGGTAAAATACATACCCATCATCAAGGAGAGGCGCGAAACGGTTTGAGAGTTTCTCGTTTCCTTATGTGGAGTCTTTTTTTTCACATTCACATTCAGACTCTGGTGCCTCAGCCGCGAGTTCATTGCAGATGTTCATGTGGAGACTATTAAGTAATCACATAACCCGGTACCTCGCATTTAGTCTGTAGAATACATAGATTTATCGTACGCCGCTTTAGTATCTCAACCGCACATTTATTGTCGTCTACTTTGGAGCTTGTCATAAATCAGTTGTTAACCCTGCAACAATTTCCTTTTTTGCAGCGTGTAGAACAAACTGAACTCTACAAATTGACTACCATTTCTCCGTGATATTAGATGATATATCACACAGGAAATAAATTTTTAATTCACTCCATATAAAACCCCAGTACAGTTGTTTATGTGCCGGGCCTCAATTACATAGGGAGACGTCATAATGTATTCAGGCTCACTGACACAAAGGTCATTAATACCGAATACAGTAATAACAGGCGGTCCGTGGGAGTGTCGCTTTTATCCGATGTCCAGTGAAATTGTCGAATGATAAACCGCACACACCTCTATGCTCATACACGGCATTGTTGACCTTTGTGCTAGACAACACGAATACATTATGACGTCTCCCAATGTAATTGAGTCCCGGTACATGAAACCACTGTACTGGAGTTTTATATGCAGAGAATTAAAAAGTTATTTCAAACGTGATATATTATCGATATCATGGGAAAATGGCAATCGTTTTGTAGAGTTCTGTTTGTTCTACACGATGCAAAAAAGAAAATTAATGCAGAGTTAACTGCTGATTATTGACAAGCTCCAAAGTAGACGACTAATTAAAATAGACAGACTATAGTGTTCATGTGGAAACAATGAAGTAACCACACGGCGTCTGGTGGAGTAAACGCATCAATGCAAGAATACCCCTAAAAAAGTAACCTGTATTGTTCAACGTCGCGCGGCTTAAATTTCCCACAAAGACAATAATAAACAGTGGAATTCTACCATACAGGAATCATAACGTTTTGGAAACGAAATCTGAGAGAGGTGAAGCTAGTTATGTGAGAGAGGTTCCTGCGTTCGCAGTTCGCATCCTGCCTTCCCACTACGTATCCTAGCCTCGCGCCTTCGCATCCTGCCTTCGTGTTACCAAACCACATGCCTGAGACAATGCAGCTATATGTCTCTTATCGGGCACCATAGAGAGGAGATGCCGGTAGAGGGTTTCTACTGCAACCGGAGAAGCCTCCTATTCGATATCAATCACTGGGTGAAATGATTTGGTTTCCGGAAACCTGGAAACCTACCGGAAACCCTACTGGAATCTGTTTCACTTGTTTTCCAGTCAGTTTCCGATGGGTTTCCGTAAGGGTTTGTATTTCCCTGAAACCTACCGGAAACCTGATGGAAACGAATAGTTTTCAAAGTACTGTGAATATTACCTCAAAGACTGAAGAAGACTGGGACGATATAGAATTTTCAACTGTTAAATCAATACTATTCCTACTGCAGAAGAAATGTAATGCCAAATAAAGTCAGTAAACACATGTTGACAGTCTCAATATTTCCACGAATGTTTATTTATCTTCTCTACAAACAAAAGAAATATACTTGATTTGGGGCAATACTGTACATTCAAATGTAAAACACGAATGGACAATTGCAGAACATGTATAGTTCCAACATCCTTGAATAGTGTATACATGAGGCAAATCAATATAAAGGTGTGCATCTGATCTTATGATGAAAAGAACCATATCTCGATATGATAACTATCATGCAGACTGATGGCTGCCCTTGCATACCAACAATATGATACAGTAAAGAAATGTTACATTTGAATACATAAATAGCAGACTTCCGCACTGGAACACATACATGTATACATCAGACCGATGACTGCCCTTGCATGCCAACAATCTGATACATTAAAAAATATTACATTTGCAAACATAATAGCATAAATAGCAGACTGCCACACTGGAGCACATACATGTATATATCAGACCGATGACTGCCCTTGCATGCCAACAATCTGATACATTAAAAAATATTACATTTACAAACATAATAGCAGAAATAGCAGACTCCCACATTGGAACACACACATGTATATATCAGACCGATGACCGCCCTTGCATGTCAACAATCTGATATATTAAATAAATATTACATTTACAAACATAATAGCATAAATAGCAGACTCCCACACTGGAACACACACATGTATATATCAGACCGATGACCGCCCTTGCATGTCAACAATCTGATATATTAAATAAATATTACATTTACAAACATAATAGCATAAATAGCAGACTCCCACACTGGAACACACACATGTATATATCAGACCGATGACTGCCCTTGCATGTCAACAATCTGATACATTAAATAAATATTACATTTACAAACATCAATAGCAGACTCCCACACTGGAACACATACATGTATATATCAGACTGATGACTACCCTTGCATGCCAACAATCTGATACCGGCACATTAAAGAAATATTACATTCCCAAAAATATAATAAAAAATAATCTGGTATATTTTTTACAGGTAGTTTGACAAGATATTGAAATAGCAGACTGATGGCTGCCATTGCAAACCAGCGATCAAATATAATACAGAAATACAGACTAAATTAAAAACCATATTGAAGATAATCCTTGCAAAGCAACATGTTACAGAAATCTACACACACAGAACTAGAGCTGCTTAGGATTACCAGGAACCTGAGAGACCTACATTATCACAGGTCCAAAGTAATCAAACAAAAATGTGCACTCAGCATGTTATATTCTGTTCACATGTACACATGATTGGGCATTAGACTTGTTAGCAAGTATTTACTATTTCCCACCCACTGATGTTTGTATGCACATCTGCCAGTGATGCGCTGAATTGGCAAGAATGTGGCAGGCCCATCATTCTGAAACTTAGTATCCCACACAGATACTGGGGGTAAATAACCCAAAGTGGTGGGACACTCTTTAAACCATTCAACCACAGCAAGAATATGATTCAGGCATGTATTATTGGGCATCTCAATCGTGTGAATTATGTAATATTTCACCATATCTGGCCTACAATAAGCATTTTCAGAAATGATCCCCTCATTATCTGCCCACCTAGCATACACCACACTTGCATTACCAGACCTAGTTCCTGTAGCACCATACAACTGATTGCCAATATGAATAGACCTAATCGTCTTGCAGACATCACTCAAATCTGATTGCAATATACTGTTACCATACAAATACATCTCGTACAAACACCCTCGTTTTTCTACAGTCAAGAGAATCAACTGATAGCCTGACTGTTTGTATTGCACGATAGAAAGATCTGACCATACTTCTTCTTTCACATCCCTAAGGATATCATTGGGTGCTGTGAATATGTCAACAATATGTTGTGAATCATAAGATAGCTGTTTATCCTTCTCCGCAACGATCAGGCGTTCAAAACTTCCGCATGAGCTGAACTTCCACAGATCTGTTATTTGTGGGAAAATCACCCATTATTCCATTGTACCGTTCAAAACTAAACAGCCAAAACCCATATATGAAACCATAATTCAGAACTGATTCACGCAGATGACAATGGAGATGCATATTTGGAGTTACAAATGAACTATTATACAAAGATTCAACCTGTTTACAAAATTTCACAAATAAGGTATGAGCAATGTCCAACTCGTCTTCTGAAATACATGGCTGACACAAATGTTTACATGCTAGTACAAATGTCTGCCATACTTGTAAATGTTCTTCAGGCAACACACCAGACAAGGCATGCATAGAATAGATGAGAACCCAATTCTTCCACTCCTGTGCAGTAAACTGACCATAATTTGAACTAATATTACATAGTCGATGAGCCAGACCAGATATCGGTACCACTTGGGGTGGCAAATTCTCATTATGTTGTTTTGAAAGTCCTATATCCATAGATGTTAAAAAACTTTGAAAGCAAGCCGGGACTCACAGCTTAGTGGTAGTAATCACCTCTTAAAGACGGACACCCGAGTCCAATCTGAGAGACCAGATTTGGGGGTAGGGGAAATATAAAGTCGAATAACTTTGCAAGTAATGGTGATATAATGACAGTTGGCCGCTCGAAATGTTGGTAATCTGATCCTCTATATGTTGGTATCAGTTATATGCTAATATGTCAATTATGTAGGTCACCAGAGGTCAAAAGGTCACGAAATCTGACCCTTCTCTAAAACGTGACCACCTGTAGGAAAACTTCCTGCAGATACCATACCAATGGAACTTTCTCAACCTAAATGGGTTCAAATGGAAGCCAAGAAGTACCCTATTCTATAAAAAGTCTAAACAGGTGGAGTTTATTATTATTTAGACTGTGGCACAGAACTGTTTTTGACGCAATTTCAAAAATGGTCTTTTTATTGCGCTAAAATAGGCAAAATTGTATGAAGTTGGACAGCTTGAAATTATTTGCATATTTTGACACGTAACTACTCCAAATGCCAATGGTCATGTCTTAGGTCTATTCAGGGATTAGTTAAGCTACATTTTGAGGTAATTAGGTCACCAGAGGTCAAGGTCAAAGATTGTCAATTATTAATTTTCTACATTTTTACTTGGGACTTTCATATTACAGTTAACGCTGCAGCATGGGTCCCAACACGGGATTACTTCCCGAGTAATCCAAACCAGCATTCTACCAAAGGTCATCATATATCAAACTGATCGTTATGGTGCCAAGAGTAAGGAAATGCATGATGCCAAGGTTGAATAGAATTACAAATCAAGTTGTGACCTATTTTCCAGGGGTGTGGGGTGGAGAGATATCAACTGTTCTTGAATGTAACTGTACTATAAATTTTGGCTGCTAATAACCTATTCTGTTGTTATGATATTTGTGCTGCAGGTTAGAGAAGCATACCCAATATATGTTTATAAACTTCCCCAGAATGGCTGACCACCCTCCAAGAAGAGCGGGTGACGTGAGGTATTGCGGAGTCTGTTCGGCAAAGTTTTTTACACAATAAGGAATGGACCTACTTCCATCGGAAAAGTGTACATTATGATGAGGAAGATTACTGATTCTCAATGGTATGTATACCTATTTGCCATACAGATGCCCATCCGCCATGTCGTATATTCCTCATCAGCTTCTTTATCTCTTGTTTATTAGAGGAATTAACGTTAGTATGAGAATGGCGGAATTCAGTATTGCTGCCCCTACCAAGAAGGCCAGATTGGACATTTTTGACGTAGAATCCAGCATATTTTGTTCTGCGTCTTTCTCAAGGAAAAATCCACCTCCTTCCTGACACGACGAAGCTGTAATCGTTATTTTCAGCCTGCAACCAACGCCAGGATGAAACTTGACAAGTCCTACTCGAGAATAAAACAGACATCCTCGATGGAGTGAAAACATTTAGATATCACAGAGATTGTAGGTCGACATATTGCATTCGGCACAACATACAGAGATTAATTAAGTAGAGGGACAGTGGCAGCCATAGCAGTTCATTGGCTGCTTCTACCAACAGTAATCCAGGAGATGACACTGCTGTTATCGGAAGATCACAATTGTCGAAATCTGCATTTGACTGGCAAAGCAATTGCTTTATTTGCGGCATGCGCTGTTTTTCTTCTCACAGATATTCAGCAAGCAATGCTACCTGGTCCCTGGTAGCAACAGTCCTAGACGACACGTGTGATAATATCTACACAAAGGCTGTAGATGCTGCAGAAAAGCAATGAGACTTTGAAATGCTTCAACGCCTTCGTGGTGCTGGACCAGATATAGTAGCTGCAGATGCCAGGTATCACCGGAAAAAGAAGTCTTCCAAAATATATCATGGCAGGTAAATTCGAGTCGGAAAATTCGGAAAGTGCTGACATCGCTATTATCAGACAGGTGAAGGAAGAATTCTATCAGTTATGGTTGAGAAGGATGTGTATCTTTTGAAAACACTGCGCAATCGTTACCAGGAGCTTGCCGTCGGAACAGACGTTAAGAATGCTTCGTCATACACTTCTCTGAAGTTAAAACACCAGCTAATTCAAGAATGACCAGAACTCTCTTTCATACCACAGCCAGGATTGTCGGATTTAGTATGTTCAAGGAGGCCCTGATCAAGGTCAGTAATGTGATAATCCTAGCTGTGGTATGAAAGAGAGTTCTGGCCATTCTTGAAGTAGCTGGTGTTTTAACTTCTGAGAAGTGTATGCCGAAGCATTCTTAACGTATGTTCCGACGGCAAGCTCCTGGTAACAACTGCGCAGTGTTTTCAAAAGATACACCCCCTTCTCAACCATAACTGGTTGATAGAATTCTTCTTTCTCCTGTTTCATAATAGCGATGTGAGCACTTTCCGTTTTTTCCGACTCGACTTTACCTGCCATGATATATTTTGGAAGACAGTTCTTTTTCCGGTGATACCGGGCATCTGCAGCTACTAGATCTTGTCCAGCACCACGAAGACTTTGAAGCATTTTAAAGTCTCATTGCTTTTCTGCAGCATCTACAACCTTTGTGTAGACATCATCACACGTGTCGTCTACGACTGTTGCCACCATGGACCAGTTATCATTGCTTGCTGAATATCTGTGAGAAGAAAAACAGCGCATGCCGCAAATAAAGCAATTGCTTTTCCAGTCAAATGCAGATTTCACAATGCAGATTTCGACAATTGTGATCTTCTGGATAACAGCAGTGGTATCTCCTGGATTACTGTTGGTAGAAGCAGCCGATGAACTACTGCTTCCACTGTCCCTCTGCTTAATTACTCCCCCCCCTCCCCGTTTCCGGAGCATAACTTGACAACCGCTACTTGGATTCCTCTCAAATTTGGTTCTCAGCTACCACACCATGAGACCTCGCTTGAGATTGCGTGTGGTGCATGTGCGTGTGGTGCACTGATCATTTTGATCAAATGTGTGCATCTCTCAGACTATGCTCTAGTTAATCTCTGTATGTAGTGCCGAATGCAATATGTCGACCTACAATCTCTGTGATATCTAAATGTTTTCCCTCCATCGGGGATGTCTGTTTTATTCTCGAGTAGGACTTGTCCAGTTTCATCCTGGTGTTGGTTGCAGGCTGAAAATAACGATTACAGCTTCGTCGTGTCTGGAAGGACAGGTGGATTCTTCCTTGAGAAAGACACAGAACAAAATATGCTGGATTCTACGTCAAAAATGTCCAATCTGGCCTTCTTGGTAGGGGCAGCAACACTGAATTCCGCCATTCTGATACTAACGTTAATTCCTCTAATAAACAAGAGGAATGACAAGAAGTTGATGAGGAATGTACGACATGGCGGATGGGAATCTGTATGGCAAATAGGTATACATACCATTGAGAATCAGTACTCTTCCTCATCATAATGTACACTTTTCCGATGGAAGTAGGTCCATTCCTTATTGTGTAAAAAACATTGCCGAACAGATCCCCCTCCCGCAATGCCTTTTTCTAACGTCACCCGCTCTTCTTGGAGGGTGGTCAGCCATTCTGGGGAAGTTTATAAACATATATTGGGTATGCTTCTCTAACCTGCAGCACAAATATCATAACAACAGAGTAGGTTATCAGCAGCCAAAATTTATAGTACAGTTACATTCAAGAACGGTTGATATCCCCCCTGGAGAATAGGTCACAACTTGGTTTGTACTTGTATTCAAGCATGGCAGTTTGATATATGATGACCTTTGGTAAAATGCCGGTGTGGGTTACTCGGAAAATAATTCAGTGTCGGGACCCATGCTGCAGCGCTAATTGCAATATGAAAATCCCAAGTAAAAATGTAGGAAATTATTAATTGACAATCTTTGACCTTGACCTCTGGTAACCTAATTATCTCGACATGTAGCTTAACTAATCCCTGAATAGATCTAAGACATGGCCATTAGCATCTGGGGTAGTTACTTGTCAGAACATGCAACTAATTTCAAGCTGTCCAAATTCATACAATTGTGCCTGTTTTTAGCGCAATAAAAAGACCATTTTTGAAATTGCGTCAAAAACAGTTCTGTGCCACAGTCTAAATTATAATAAACTTCACTTGTTTAGACTTATTATAGACTTGGGTACTTCTTGGCTTCCATTTGAACCCATTTAGGTTAAGAAAGTCCGATTGGTACGGTATCTCAGCGAGTTTTCCTACAGGTGATCACGTTTTCGACAGGGGTCAGATTTCGTGACCTTTTGACCTCTGGTGACATACATAATTGACATATTAGCATATAACAGATACCAACATATAGATGATCAGATTACCAACATTTCGAGTGGTCAAATGTCATTATATCACAATTACTTGCAAAGTTATGCAACTTTATATTTCCCCTACCCCAAAATCTGGTCCCTCAGATTGGACTCGGGTGTCCGTCTTTAAGAGGTGATTACTACCACTAAGCTGTGAGTCCCGGCTTGCTTTCAAATTTTTTTTACATCTAAGGATATAGGGCTTTCAAATAATCATAATGAGAATTTGCCACCCCAGGTGGTACCAATTGATGAAATTTTGGGGTCTGGCTCATGGACTAACATGGTAACCGGCCTGTATCTGAACTGACATTAAAACTCTTCACCCTATCAGACAATGTGATGAGATCCTGTTTGGTAAGTATTTCCATGTTAATCCAATGAGACAACAATCTCTTTGCTGTACCAAGAAACAAATTATGCATTGGATCAACAACTAGAAATGAACATGGCTCAAAATATTCCAGTTCTAACAGAACTGTGTACCTGTACCCAGACAATTTCTCTGTATTAGTTTTATCTGAAAATGTCTTAGCTAATTCTGCTTCTCTGGAGTATTTGATATGATCTGCCCTACTTCTTGATTGCCAGTTGTGTACATCAAACCCGCCACAAGATCTTGTGTTCTCACCACCTATGATTTTTTTACAGCGAAATGAGTAGCCTTGTGTAGCTGCATGGCCCAGAAACCCACATAACTTTCGAGCAGCAGGAATATCTGCAGCTGCACACAACAATGCTACTTTGACAATCACAGGTTCTACCCAGCCGTAGGGCTTCAGGGGTACACCTCTCCACAAACACTTCAATTCATCAACCATAGGCATAAAAAATGTATTAAGTGACTCAGGCTCCTTTTTCAATGCTGGAATAATACCAATAAGGATTACATTCTCAGGTTTAAATCTAATATTCATTGGTAAATTCATAAGTACTAAATACACTACACCAACAGATAAATCTCTACGTCGCTTAAAAGGTTGAAACCAGTCAACATTTATCATGGCACCATAATGGTACTGCTTATCTAAGATATCACTTCCATTAACACTTCTGAATCTCTTCCAAATGTGGCCATCAAATACATCTGCAAAATATCCATTTTTAACATTTCTATTTTTCCACTTCTGACATAGTATCTCAAAATTCGGTCTCTGCAAATTTTTTTCCAAAACATTGATAATTCCTTTGTAGCAATACACTTTCGGAGGATAAAACAGAGTCTTTCCGTTTTCCGTCACATGTTCTGTTACTAGCGGTGATCCACAGGGCACCTTCTGTCGACATCTTAAGTTACGGCTAGACACAGATTTGCAGGAAAACACAAGATGATCACATGCCTTGGCTGCCATCTGGCCATTCACAGTTCTGTAGACTACATTACCATACCTATATAAAGCATAACAGTTGGGACAAACCACAAACTTGGTGAAGTCTTCCTTGTCAAAGCCGATATATTTCCTCATCATGAACAATGACACAGGAAATATGGATGCCACAGTAGAACAAAAGGGAGCGTAATTTCCCATGATGCTGAATGTTTGGTGAAGAAGTACCAGAAGGTGCTCCAAACATTTATTGCTTAAGGACCATTCTCACGGTGCGATTTGTTGTAACAACTTGTAGCATACAACTCAGTTGCATCGTGAGAACACTCGTGCGATTTGAGTCGCATGCTACAAGTCGTATGAAATAGGGCAGGTCCTATTTCATGCGACTAGATGCATGCTACAAATTGGGGTATTCCCCCACCGAGTTGTTACTACAAATCGCATCGTGAGAGTGGGCCTTTAGAAGATGGCAGCACTGGAGAAAGCACAAGGAGTATAACAGCCAGAATACAATATTCCTTGCCCGCGACAGGGAACTCAGATCATTCCTGACTGGAAGTGGGGCTGTCTCCGATTCAGAAACACCCTGTGACATCTCTTCAAGTGTGGCCTCGTCCCAAATAACATGGTGGTCTGCGAATGCCTCTCTATCACTAAGATCTTCTGACTACAATAACAAATAGAGTAACGGATTAGGTGCACATATAACGTTATCAATGCGATGTCAAAACTGAACTTTGACTGAATAGTGAACATTCCAGGATCCGAGAGGTCTATTATAAGTTGCTTTCATTCACAGTTCCATCGACCATTTTAGTTTTACCTGATCGCTGTCAGAATGGTGGTTGTCTTGTTGAGGGAGGTCATACTGATAACGTTCTTCCGCAGTGTTCTGTGAGGCTCTGTCTGGATAGAAATTTTCATCCGCTGCAGTTGATCCGATTCTCGGTTCACTGGGATAGACTTCAGAGTCTCGTTCTTCTTCGAATTCCTCATCTAAAATGAAAACCATAGAACATTTTTATGGATGGGGAAAAAATGTTTAATTTGTATTAAAGGGATGCATGATAATGTAGGGAATATTAGCATAAGCTAGAATATGGGGTTAAACATACAACTGACAAAAATTTCAAAAGGATACTATACAACTTTTTTAGTAAGCTTATATCTTTTGAGAGAGGAAGAATGAGATAGTGGGATTTGAACAAGCACATCAATCAGTAGAGGTCGTAATATCCAGTCTCGCTGATGGTAGGCACATTCTTTCTTTCTCAATTCCTGTGACCGTTCCTTTTCTAAAAATTCCTGGTAGTTTTACACCATATCAAATCCCAATATATCCAGGACAAATATATAGTAGTACAGTTACCTGAAGAGTTTAACTGACATCTCCTCTGTCGTACTTCAGCAATGTCATCATCAGCAGTGCCTGGCCCATTCACAGGAGCCTTAGATTTCCGAGCATGCCCATATGCTGAGACAAACTCTTCACAATGATAACAATAGACCCGATCTGTAAAGGATGAACATGAATTTTAAATCAATCAATAATTTGAAGAAGACCAAGCAACAAGTTATAATTTCAGTACATGAAACTGTAATGAATAAGTATAATATTTCCTTGCGAATAGGTGTAGAATATCTAGTTGTTTTGTCAGAGAATAACATGAGCTGTCCACTTCAAATGCTAACATTCGACACAACAAACTTATGTACATACTATCAATGTCTGATCTGTCTCTGTCCATAGTCAACGATGTAATAAATTGGCGATCTGGAAACATGCACACGTAGCATTCAATCTTCTCTGAAAAGCTGAGATGTGTGCTCTGTGTGTTCTGATAAGGAATAGCGCAGATTTATATAGTCAGAATAGGAAAGATAAAAATTATGGTCCATGTCCTGGTGTTTCAAACAATTAATATTAAGATACATGTAGCATCCATTTCAAGGTTCAATGAGCCAAAAATCAGGAAGTGAAGTTCCACTGTGTAATGAAATATTGTTTTTTTTAATGCTCAATTGTTAATTAACACCATCACATTCAATACCCATAGGAGGTAAAGCCCCAAACACAAATTCTGACTACAATAGAGCACTCCACTGATATCCTCATAATTGTTGGTTTGCTATTTTAACCAACAGTTTGGATATCCAAAATGTGAACATTGTTGTCTTAACTGATCATATTAGGTGTATACATATTTCAATTCTTAGCATTTAACCATGCAAGGCCCATTTTGTATCATGAATAATTAAAAAATCTGATTGCTACAGACACAACTGCAAATTTGCATGATTCATCCCCCCTCCACCCCCTCTTAGCCAACTAAAGGCCCGCTCTTACAATGCAGTATGTGATACAGATCTGGCTGGAAATACTTGTTCTTTTGACATTTTGAAACCTACAGGAAATGGTCAAGGAAGCTTGCAATCAGAAATTCTGGATTTGAAGTATAACAACCTATCAGACAGGCTATCGTAAGGGGTATTTATACCCGAAAATCTGATTAATCAACTCCCCCTTGTCAGTCTTCTGGTAATTTTGTTCCAATGGCTTGAGGTGGGTTGATGAAAATTCATCGACTTATCAATCTCGACATTAGGGAGATATTAAAAGAAAACTGAAAAAAATCGTATTTACATTTTCCCCATTTAGCACCTAGAGGTGAAAATATTGACCAATCGTTTGAAATATTATTTTTTTATTTCATATTTCTTTATTTGTTAGGATAAGATAAGATAGTTTTATTGCATTTTTACGCCCGAAGGCTAATGGCATCCCCCAATACATATTAAGAGCACATACAAATATTACTAAAAAGCACATTTCCCTTACTGAAGACAAAAACCATAAAAGTATACATGCTACAGTATCCATGTTAATCAAGACCAATATAACTAATTGCGGGCCTCCAGTTAGGTATTAATAAAAGAGGATCTGATTCACATCGAACTAGATAAAAGCCCTACCAGTGACGATCTCGAATGGCACGCTATTCAGGTCTTCTTCAATAACAAACCTATTAACATCATTAATTTATATGCCCCAGGAAGTCTAAAGAAAATTTTCCCAAAAGAACTGGACAACATCACAAAGAAATTTAACTCCCCTATCATCATATGCGGTGATTACAACAGTCATAACCCCATGTGGGACGACAATTGCATCAAGGCAGACGAAAAAGGCCAAGTAGTGGAAAAATGGCTTGACCAAAACAACCTATGCTATCTAAATAATGGCCACGGGACGCGAATAGACATGAACAACGGTAAACTATCTGCAATTGATTTAACTATTGTCTCCCCTGATTTAGCTGTTAAATCCGAATGGGAAGTGATTCCTGACACGCTTGACAGCGACCACTTCGCCATTCTGACGAAAATTAGTATAAAACCGGACGCTGAAAGGACAGACGCCCCTCCAAAATTTCAGTACTCCAAAGCCGACTGGAAAAGCTTCCAGAAAGACTGTCAATGCCTAAATCATGACGAGATATTCAATTCCGATCCAGAAATGTTCAATGAAAACATTACAAATTCACTACTAAACATAGCACAAAAATATATTCCGATATCACAACAGCGCCACAACAAAAACCCGGTACCCTGGTGGAACCCAGAGTGTGCAAAGAATATTGCGGCCAAAAAGAAGGCACTTAGAAAATTCAAAAAAAGTAGGCTCCAAAGTGATCACTTTACAAGGAACTCAAAATCATAGCTGAAAAAAGTGTCAAAGAAGCTAAATCAAAATGCTGGGAAGACTTTTGCAACACTATAGATACCAAAACCAATTCAAAAAAAGTATGGAACAAAATAAAAAATATACAAGGAAAGTTAACAAACACAGTCCCTGTACTGAACAAAACTAAAAAAACGAACAAAGAAAAGGCAGAACACCTCGCCGAATCTTTCGCTTCAAACAGTAGCGATAGCAACCTGAAACCAGAATTCAGAAAAATTAAGGAAGAAACAACGATAGAAAACGATTTGGACGATCATTTAGAAAACTATCTCAATGCAGACTTCAATATTAATGAATACCGCAAAGCTATACACTGTAAAAAAGAGAGCTCACCTGGTGAAGACAAACTAGGATACACGATCCTTAAACACCTACCAAATAAAACACAGAAACTAATTTTGAAACTAATTAATGTCAGCTGGCAGACCAAACAACTTCCAAGTAAATGGAAAACATCTATCGTTATCCCAATCCCAAAACCGGGTAAAGATCCATCAGACAGCAACTCTTACCGCCCAACTTCTCTCACTTCAAATCTATGCAAAATAATGGAAACTATGGTAAAGAATAGACTGGAATTTCATATGGAAAACAACAACTTATTAAACAAAACCCAAAGCGGCTTTCGTAAGAACAGAAGTATATTAGACCATATAACCAGATTACAACACTCGATAAAAAAGGGGAATGCCAAACATCAGTACACACTAGGTATCTTCCTAGACATAGAACAAACATTTGACCTTGTATGGCAGGACGGCATAATTATTCAATTATGCAAACTTGGTATTAAGGGAAGAATGCAACACTGGATAAAAAACTTCCTAAACAATAGAAATTTTAAAGTTCGTCTAGGAAATACCCTATCCTCCGAGCATCAACTAGACAACGGTACCCCTCAGGGAAGCGTCATTAGCCCCACCCTTTTTAACATCCTCATCAATGGCCTAGCCGATGAAATTGACACAAAACATCCAGAAGTAGAACAGTCCCTATTTGCTGACGATTCTGCCCTCTGGAAAACTGCACGTTCCATCATAAAACTTACAGGTATAATGCAAAAAACACTAGATACAATTAGCGGTTGGGCGGATAAATGGGGCTTCAAATTTTCCGCTCTCAAAACAACGGGTATTATATTCTCAAAAAATAAACACATTGACGTTAAACTAACACTAGGAGGTCAGAAAATTGAATTCAGAAATAGTGTTAAATATCTTGGTATGATCTTTGACAGAAAACTCACATGGAAAGACCACATCGATCAACTAGTTCTCCGGTGCAATAAAGACCTGAACCTCATGAGGTATGTGCCTGGGACAAACTGGGGAGCGAGTAAATATAGTTTGATGAAATTATACCAAACGCTCATTAGGTCAAAAATAGATTACGGGTCCATCGCCTACCAATCAGCATGCAAGACACAACTAAAAAGAATAGACAGCATCCAATATTCTGCTCTAAAAATAGCTACTGGAGCCTTCAAGGGAACCGCCCTATGTAGTCTTCAAATAGAAACCAATGAGAAACCTCTTCATTTAAGACGAGAGGAACTGACCCTGAAATATGCGGGAAAAACTAGAGCTAAGGGCGAAAATCACCCATGCCACAAAATTTTTGAAGATAAAAGTGAATATGAATATTTAAAGAAAAACTGGGAAAAAGACTCCGCCCCCCTCGGCTACACCGTAAATAACCTATTCCAAGAGCACGAAATACCCATCGCACACATCTGCGACACAGACAAAATCATTAGACCACCCTGGGAATTAGAGTCGCCCCAAGTGGACACAAGTATTCACGACTACCTCACAAAGAAGGACAACCCAGACTTTATAAGAGCCACCACCCTTGAATATATCAACCAAAACTGGAAAAATTACATAAAAATCTATACAGACGGATCGAAAAACACAAGTAATAACACAGGATCAGCTTTTGTTATACCTGAGCTCGACATACAAAATGGTTTCAAACTTCCAGACAATATGTCTGTATACACTAGTGAACTGATTGCTATAATTAAGGCTCTCGAATGGATCATCGAGCACAAACCAATCCGTGCGGTGATACTTAGTGACTCCCTTAGTGGACTAACATCCATTAAACATTCTATATCTGACAGTAGACCTGATCTCATACACAAAATAGAATGTATATGTACACAAATACACGACGAGGGTATAGACGCCATTTTAGCATGGGTTCCCGCGCATCTCAACATCAGAGGTAACGAAGCAGCCGACAAAACTGCCAAAGACAGTCTTGCTAAAACTACACACGATGTGCCAATAGGATTAGGATATAAAGAACTCAACACTATCATTAGACGCAAAATAGATAGCAAGTGGCAAAAGGAATGGAACGAAGAAGAACGTGGACGGTGGTTACATAAGATCCTTGATGGTGAGAAAAGAAAAGTCCAGGGATTCCAGTTAGACAATAAACGTGATGACCGCATAATCACCAGATTAAGACTAGGCAAAACCGGACTTAAACCACATCTGTCCATGCTTCTGAAAACACCTCACCCCTCTGTACAGCATGCAACAATGTAGAAGAAACAATAGAACATGTCTTACTTGAATGCCCTAAACACTACTCACAACGCGAGACACTTAGAAACGAATTAAAAGAATTCAACACTCCCTTAACATTACCAGCGATATTAAACCCTAAGCCTCCCATTAGAAAACAGGTATTCAAGTCCTTAATAGATTTTATAAAAACTGCTGGCTATTATTCCAGTATATAACACTACCCCCGTGCATGCGCAACACTAACTAACAATATCAGCATTGGCCAAAATTTCTCTTTTGGAATAAAATTTAGGCAATGTGGGCACCCGAGATACCGTGTTCCGTGTGGGCCGGTTACCACATTAGTCTAAAAAATCGGAGGCCAAGACCAATCAACATCCCTGCGACAATATTGGCCAAAAATCTCTCTTTCGCAATAAAACAGGCAATGTGGGCACCGGAGATATCATGTTCCGTGTGGGCCGGTTGCCACATTAGTCTCTAAAATCTGTGGCCAAAACCAATCAACATCCCTGCGACAATATTGGCCAAAAATCTATCTTTCGCAATAAAATAGGCAATGTGGGCACCGGAGATACCATGTTCCGTGTGGGCCGGTAACCACATTCGTCTCCAAAACCTAAAGGCCGCTACCAATTCAACAACCAAGGACATAAATCATTAGCACACGTCCAAGAAACAACCACGCACACAGATAATGTCACTCACAAAAATGAATACTACACAGTGTTTCATCTTATACTTTCAGAAATGGAGATGAACACGATGAAGGTCCTCATCAAACAGACAACAAACAGAACACTGACGACGACAAAAATTTTTAAACAGCACCTCACGGCACACCGAAGACCAAAGACGGGCTGGACAAGACTGAAAACAGAAGACGGATGACGATCACAAGAATACCAACATCGCCGCACAACAAGAAACCTCCGGAACCAGAACATCACATCCTAAACCACACCGACACGCTAACCCATAGATGACACCGAACTGACGCCTTAACACAGAATATGATCCTTTGACTTTCACGCAATAAAGGACGTAGACCTGCCGTCCTGTGCCCCAATACACACTCCAAGCAATTGTTACAGGCACAGATTTCTGGAAGAACCCACCCTGTTCCCAAGGCCGTCGTTAGTGAAGTCGATCCGAAAAATCCTGAAAACGCCCATGGTTCTCCCAGTTTTTTCTGGACGGCTTTGTGCGTTCAAAGGGGTACCAAGACAAAGGAATCATACACGCGATTACAGTGAACTCATATTTACCAGTATAACTTAACCAAAAACCAAAAAGAGACTTACGAACTTGTACATATAGCGATTCTTATTTACTTCTATTTATATCTCCTACTAATCTCTCATTGTTATTTATTATTTATTTATTTATTTATTTATACATTTAGCACTGGAAAAGAAATTCAATAAACAAGTAATGTACCGCGAAATTCAAATAAAACATTGAGTTGATGGGCCGCGAAATCCGAATGGGAAGCGGCCCTTAAACTACAATTTCAATCAATCAGTTAGGTGAATTTGACTTTATATTGGGCTACCAGTAAATTCACTCCAGGTGTATTATGCGATACTTTTAGCTTAATTTGACAATGAATTTGGGGTTAGGTTATGCCCGATCGACATTCCCATCGACTAAAATTATTTACAAAATATTTTTTTATTATCTTCCTCGTGTCGAGATTGATAAGTGGGTGAATTTTCATGGCTCTACCCAAAGCCATAGGGAGGAAGTCACCAAAAGACTGACAAGGGCCGTTGCAAAATTTGATTAATCAGATTTTCAGGTATGAATGCCAGGGTTCCCTCTAGTTGAATGCTGTGTGGATTTTGTCAATTATTTTAGCACGTCTTTTCTGTACAACAACAACATTCATGTCCGGTTCTGATCATGAGATTTTAAGCCTTGAATTGATTGAAATTGTAGTTTAAGGGCCGCTTCTCATACGGATTTCGCGGCCCATCAACTCCATGCGTTATTTAAATTTCACGGTACATTTCTTAGTTAATTTAAGATCTTTTGCAGCGCTAGATATTAAAATAAATAATTAAAAGCCTTGGAACCACAAAAGGTCACTTTTATAGAGCCTATCGCTGATTGCTACTGTGGTCCTACACATGTAAGCCGATTAACTTCGTGACAGTCAGTACTCGTCAGACAGAACAACTGTGTCAACAACACCACAGGAGGGCCAGCAATCCACTCTCCAGAACGGGGGCGTTTTCCTGGGTGCATCGACCGCGATACATAGAGATGAACAATGTCCGACTACGGGAGAATCTAAGTGAGATATCCCATGATGCTAAGCGCTATTATGTCGCGGCAGCCATTTTGTCAATCTCTACCAGGCATCCATTACGTTCTGCTTCGCGCCGCTCTATTTAGCGCTGTAAGGGTCTCACGGACTAGGCAGTAGTTGACCCGAGGTCATCCATCGTAACCGCGGAAGTCTGCAAACTGACATGCGCACTCAGCTCAAATCAACTGGCTGGGTAAACAATTATGGCGTCTGATAAGGCGATCAAAACTTGTTTCGTTTGTAATAGGTACAACCTAGCTACTGCATTCAAATTAACAGGGAAAAAGTGTTCAGACTCTGATTTAAGGTCAAAATTAGCGTTGTTGATACCCGATAAAGACTTCATCAGTACTTTATTTGCAGATAATCTAAGTGCCGAGATATGTCGAAACTGGCTCATACTAAAGGAAGGCCGAAAGGAATGCGGCCTTCCGAAAGGAAGGCGGTGGATAAAAACATATGTTACAAGGCTTGGCGGGGGATAATTTATGCCTAGATGTATTACTTGTGTAGATTTTTACCGATTTCATATATTTGCAGGTACCCGGCCACAACGTCGTATGGCCGCATGAATCTCGGATAATACTTCACGGCCGTCACGGCTAGCGAAAATCAAGATGGCGGCCGGCTACCGCTCTGATAGACTGAATGATAGCACAGGTCCTAAAGCCGATATTATACAATATGATTCAACATCAATTTCAACTATTTCAGTCATATCATAATGTCTGAGTCCTATTCCTTTTCACACCCAGAAACCTCATGGGTGGGACCCTATTCCTTTTTATAACCGGGACCGTGCGTGGAAGGATCTATTCATTTTTCACAGCTAGTTGCCTCTTACAACAAGCTGTCTGAGGAGCATAGGCCTATTCTTACCATGGGGAGAGAGAGAATTAAGGTTGATCGTCTTACTATGCATTATCTGGTGCACAACTACACCTTGGGTCAACCACTTTCTAAGTGAATCCAGTGTAACTCCAGCATGATTTTCCAGCAAGGTTGCAGCATATGCTGGGATGCAGCATAGCTTATGTTTTGTCAAAGTGGTTTCAGGATGGAATCCCGCTGAAACACAGCATAATCCCAGCATGAATGCAGCCCATGCTGCAATTTCGAAAGGGAATCTTCAATATTATATGTAGGGATCAGTGAGAGTAGACTGGATCACGTCGGTAACGATAGTGGGAATACACCTGAACATTGGTCATCTTCATCCTGTATGAATCACACAAAACTTGGACATTGATCATCCAGATTTGAAATGCAATTTGAGCCTTAATCTTCCTTGCATTCCATAGAGTTCCCCATTTACTGGATGTCATGTGCTGTGTGGTTATCCCAGAGTTTGGCACCTTAAGAGATGATATGCTGCCCATCTTGGCTTCATGCTATAGCATTCTTATGAAGAAGCGGTTTCACAACCTGTCTGCTTTTCACAGGATGACCACAGCTGTTGCAATTAAAGGTGACCTTGATGAACGGGTAGGAGTAAATGCTGTTGTTTTTAAGTAACATTTACTGCTGAACCTTGAGGTCAGGGTTGGAAATATCGTTACAGGTTCCTCACATTTCATTGAAGGTACTAAATTCTGTGTGTTTGGTACCCATTAACTTCCTCGAGAATTGCTTCTTGGTAACTGGGTTCAAATTATCACTCACCATTACAAAATGAAAATAGGGACTGGATGTTTTGATGAGTTTAGTCATGTAAAGATTCAATTTGGAATGAATGATTGACAGTTTTTACCTTAGTCGCAACAATAACAATTTCATTATAATGCCATATTGTGGCGTCACGGTAGCAACATCATTCCCATCGCTGACATCACAATAGATAAAGTCATTCCCATTGTTGCTGTCAAATGAACGCAATGCTTCCTTAGTGTATATGAACGATCCAATCAAATCCGTCGCGTCTGGGCGAGAACAATTATAGAGTTTTCATTGGTTACAGAAAATGCACTAACAAAAACATTATCATTGGAAAAGTAATCTGGACAAAAATTAATATTTTCTGTCTCAAATAGCACATGCACATCCTCAAATCATAAAAAAAAACGTGAACAGGTATGCACATATATATATCAATGGCAAATTACCAATTCCAAAACCTCATAATGTGCACAAAAAATAAAATTGTATCTTATTAATAGCACAACCACATCTTCTAATCATAAGAAATATGTATAGACACCTGACAACTTCAGCAAACTTTCCAAGTTAATTTTTTTCAAAACAAAAAACCTGATCATTTTCCGTAATTTGGACAAAACATTAATATTTCATCTCACAAATAACACCGGCACATCCTCTATTCATAAGAAACATGTACACCAAGTTTCATAATCATCTATCGACAGCTGACCTTGTGTGGTTATCCACTGAAGCTGCAACAATATTGAACATGTTGAAAGCATACATATACAGGTGTACATGTAAATGTTTGCCCAACAAAAACCTAATGATTGGAAAAGTACGATTGGTTGGTTGGTTGTTTTAATTTTAACGTCGCACCTAACCTTATTGGTCACACGGCGACGATGACCCAAACAAACATACCCTAACAAAACCCCAATCCTAACAAAAACCTAACCAAAACTACAAAAAAAATTTGAATTTTGAAAATTAGGCTCTACAGACACTGATCACAATGGATCCTCAGACAGCCTAATCTGTTTGGTACTTTAATCTACCTCCTGTGCCAGACAAACATGGTATGGTAAACCATGCTGCCCTAAGCTGGAGGGCTGGAAAAGTACGAAGTCCAAACCGTGATAATTTGGAAAAAAAGTATTATTTCATGTCACAAATAGCACATACACATCCTCAACTGATATAAAACATGTGTAGCAAGTGTCAAAATCATCCAATGAAAGTTGACGGCTTCAGCAAACTTGTATGTACAGGAGGTGTACATGTACATTATCATTGGCAAATTACCAAGTCCAAAATCTCATAATTTGAACAAAAATTAATGATTCATCTCATAAATACCACAGGTACATCCTCTAATAATAAGAAACATGTGTACCAAGTTTCATGTTCATCCAGTGAGAGCAGACAGCTGCAGCAAATCTTCTATGTACAGGTGTACTTTTGTTGAATAAAAAACCTTATTAGATTTCAACATTGCAGCACCCCTTGAATCCCCTGGGGTGGTGTCATAACCAACCCCCTAGTAGAATACCCATACAGGCTACAATATAATATTATGCTTCTGGAAACCCCTCATGATGAATTCGTTATTACCATATTTCAAAACCAAATTACTGTAGAGTATATGTATTTCCAATCCTTGACAGTATTCAGTAAATTACTTGTTCTTTGTTATTTTTGCATTAAATTTACAAGCATGCCGTTTGTGTTGCAGTTTGTTTACAGTTGCCATTGTTGAATTTGGATGCTGACTAGTAGGTCACATGTGATTGTGATAAAAGTAAGTACAGTAAATAATGACATGTAACAACGGTTGCTCATTTAATGACTAATGTAAATGTCAATAATGTAAACAGTAAATGATTTCCGCTCTGTAGCGCGCAATGCATGTGAACACTTCACAATATTTTATCATCATCCTAGCCCACAGTCTGCAGTAACAAGTTAACTGTTATTTCATAATGTAATGACATCCTGTTCCAACTAATCAATAGATACACTTGTTTGGGGACAAAATACTGACCGAGGCAGAATCCCTTAATCAAAATAACCGGTTAGTTATCTCCACACCAAGGTATATATGTAAATACGACCAGAGTGATTATGCTAAGTCCTGCAATCCTTGATGCTATTTCATGGTCAATCGTGTTTGTTCAAGAGCACTTGATCTTTGTATGACCTTTTGATCTCAAATCAGTAGGCTTCTGATTTCCCCACATTCTGAGGTATACTTGGGGACAGAGTTCTTATTGGTGATTGTATGATCTATTGATCTTGACCTTCTGACCTCGAGTCAAACTGATTATGGTTCCTTTTTGTCACATGTATACCATAATCAGGAACTGAAGATATCGCATGAACAACACAGTTTTACAGACAGACAAATGGAATGATGAACAGTATATTCAATAGACTTCTTGTTCGAGGTATCTCAAATGTCAAAACAGTCCGTATCCCTGAACTTTAATTAAACAGACAATGGAACTCTCAATCGAATAATAGGTACTGGGTTCGATCCCAGGCCGGGTCATACCTAAGACTTGAAAAAATGGAACGCGTTGCTTCCTCGCTTACGCTCAGCATTAAGAGGATAGAACAAGGACTGGTTCGCTCGGTGTCAGTATAATGTGACTGAGTGGGGTGTCATGTCTGCCTACGGCATGATATTTCAGTGGGACAGCACTATAAAATGGCAGCATTAGATCTGCTCTGTTACAAATAGGTACCCCTGCCCCTCCCCTTCCCTCCCTTCCCTTCCCCGTCGTGGTATAGCTGAAAAAATTCACTCACTGACTCATTCACTCAATCGAATAATATTGGTTTGACCTAGTTTTCCAAGTAAGTTTCCAAGAAATACTCCTCTGAAACAGCTGAACTGATCGACGCGATACTTAGTATACATCATCAATGGAACAAGGGCTCTGTAAACAAAATGGTCCCCATCAAACAAATTAAAATAGTCCAATTTCCATGAAATTTGATGGAGTACACTATAACCGATACGCCTCAGCTTTCTCAGTGTTGTGCGTATAGTTTCGATGTCTCCCTCACAAATCGCCTTAGCATGCCGTGAACTTTTTGGCTTCAGTCCAAGACTTTGTTCAACCTACTAAATTTTTATTATAAATTTCCTATTTTCCCCAATATAGATTTTCTTCCTGTGAACAGTTTATTGTCTGAAGTGAAATAAAAATCAATTAAATATTGAAAATTTAACAATATAAATACCCATAATTTATTCCACCCAGTCTTAAAAGATTGTAATGTATTAGTGTTAAATAATGTACATGTGTGTATACATCTGTTTTAGGTGATAATCTGGGACATATATGTCAAGACCTCTCATTTGTCAACGGAAAGAAGAAACAAGGATATGCATCTGTTTGCTTCAAACTTGATTTTTCCCCGCGTGGCAACACCAGACATGAACAATGAACCACCTCTCATTGACATGGCCAGTCTGAATTCTGCAGATGTGCTGCTTGATGTTGCCAGAACACAACAGCTCAGAGATGCATACAGCATTCTCATTTGTCGGGTGGCCATGAAAAACATGCCTACCTTTGATTTCTTGAAAAAGTTTACCCCATAGCATATTCCACACAGTTTCTCCATCAGAGGCTATAAAATCAGTTATTTTCCCACTGGAGATTCAATTCAAAAATGAAGCAAAACATGAAGACTGCCTTTCAATTATGAATTCATACGAGCAACTGCTGGGGGACTTGTACAACGATGCATTCGGTAAGGATGGTTTATGGAGACAACTTTTCTACAAGTACCCTCACAGAAACAAAGGAGCACCCTATTCAATTTGAAAGTTTCTCTAATATTCAGATTGCACCCCACATGTATACTTGGACTTTTTTCTCCCACCAACATTCATATAACTTGTAATCACATCGGTATATCCATGCATGTTTTCATAAAATTTGATTTCTTTCACAATTCTTCTGAGGTTATGGGCAATATTGATGAAAATTCATTCATGGGAAAGTAGCAGTCATCATTTCAATCGGTTACATATCAGAACGCCTTGTACATAAAAATATCGTACGAACACGAGGAGCGATGCTAAGTTTCGTTTTCAAACTGTTGTTATTGTTAATTACTGACAGTTATCGATACATATTATCATGCATAATTATTCCCTATTCAATGCTCTTTGTATGTCACCCAAACTTTGATGGATATAATTGGCGTAAGCATCGATAGTAATTGAAAAGTCACACTGTGAGCGTCTATCCAAGCTACGGTGAACAGCACGAGCATGCTACGCACATTTCTTGCTGCTGTTCACCATAGCATGGATAGATGCATATGGTGTGACTTTTTCATATAATATCAGCACTTACACAAATTAAATTCATTGAAGTTTGGGTGGCGTACAAAGAGCATTGAATAAGGAATAATTACGCATGATAATCTGTACGGATTAGTGTCAGTTATTAGCGATATGAACAACTTTAAACCGAAACTTCGCTTGAAAACACGCCGTGTTCGTACCATATCTTTACAAGGCGTTCGCATATGTAACCGAACGATTAAAATCACTATTATTTCCCACGAATGAATATCCATTAATATTGCATATAACCTCACAAGACCGCCGAAATTGCCAACACCACCTCGACTGTGTTGCAAAAATAGCCCCACCGGCTGACCATCGTTTCACCGGTT
The DNA here is from genome assembly GCA_036873755.1 of Hanleya hanleyi. Taxonomy (NCBI): domain Eukaryota; kingdom Metazoa; phylum Mollusca; class Polyplacophora; order Lepidopleurida; family Hanleyidae; genus Hanleya; species Hanleya hanleyi. The sequence continues at coordinate 54,699 of JAVTVY010027882.1, forward strand.
ATTGTCCGGTAATGAAGTCGGGACAGTTGGTTGCACCGATTGACTGATGGACAGACAGAGGAATCCCAATACTATAGTCCCCCTTTAGTCCTTCGAGTGTGGGGGGACAAAAATCAGACTTTGTTTAAAAAAGATATTGCTGCTTATCTTCACCCCAACTGCACCCTACCAGTACATGTACAACTGCACCCTACCAGTACATGTGCATGATTCATGCTATTATTCTGAGAGTGCGCACTAAGTGTGCTGTAATTGCGCCCTGTGAACTGAACAATAGAATTTTATTGGATTAGTTAAAACTGTCACATGACCATCTTATTGGCTGATATTACGAACATTTTGTTGTATTTGAACAGAACAGTTTGTTCGTGGTAAATTTTGCCCAACTCACACAACGAACATTTTGTTGTATTAGAACAAAAATGCTGTTCAGAGCATGTTTTGTCTGCAGTGTGAGGTGCCCAGAAACATGAACATTCTGCCATTTTGTTGTGTCATGTGAGAGCAGCTTCGTCACATGACCAACAGATGCCAGTTGATTGGACAACTGTTGGTAAATGTTCGCCAACACCACACACAGAAGACAAAAACTGTTCCGAGGACCAAAAAATGTTCCGAAAATCAAACATGTTTCATTTCACGAACTTATCCGTCAAACAGAATGTTCGTGTTCCTAGTGGCACCGCACACTGCAGACAAAACATGTTCTGAACAGTGTTTTTGTTCCAATACAACAAAATGTTTGTAGTGCGAGTGCACCCTAATCGCGCCCCAACTGCACCCTATTCTCTAATAGGCCGCATATACGATATTAAAATATTTGGAACATGCTCTATAATCTGCGCTCTAGCCATAGCGAGTAATAGCAAATTGGGGGCACAGATAGGGTGTGCACCCCAGCTATCTGTATTGATGTGATAGCTGTTGTTAACACAAGTCTTATCCGGGGATTCTCCTTTCACAATTCTGAAACAGTTGTTGATACAACATATTCATCCTGTCCAGAACACATGGCACTGTAAATAGAGGTTTCAATGGTTTGACACCCAAACAAACTGTTCAAATGCATCAAAGCTTCACTCATATAAAATACTGGTAAGAACAGGAGTATGACTGGATACTGTTCTCTGATTCTGTACAATTCATCACATTCCTTGTAAAACACTTCTTCGTAGGAGGATAACACATCAGTTTATAGAGGCTTTTCCTCTTTAGACAAAAAAATGTTTGGTCTGTCTGGCGTCGTTTCGACTGTCCCATAATCCCGCAAATGGAGCAACTTGGGCAAATTTCCTTTCGCTTCAGAGTCAATGTTCCACTTAGCAAAATAAGTGGGACTCCATGGAAGAAAGCCTTCAGAGTAGGAAGTTTTTTGAAAGCTGTTCTAAATTTTTCACCCCACCTCTCTATGATATGATATTCATCGATAACCACTCCAATAACTTTTTCTTTTAAAGTTCTGGTCGTCTAGGAGTTTCTTGCCCCATGCAGTGTTGAATAATGCTTCGGGGTGGCACAGCACGACTGAATATCTTCCACTAATAACGTCACTGAAACTAACATCTGTCACCAGTTCATTTCTTGATTCAATTTCACTCTCGACTCTGCATTTAATGTCCAAACGGCACGCTGATATTCTATGTTCCTTGAGCGACTTCAGCTGATCTTCCTGTACTATGTTTAGTGGACTAACTACTAGTACAACTGGATTATCCTTGTCCGAACCCAGGATCCTAGGTAGAAGATGATAAAGCAAACCCTTTCCATATCCAACTGGGAGGTTTACAATCAAATCTCCCCATTTTTGCATTAAAAATTTAAAACATTCCAATTGATGATCCCTCAAACCGATGTTACAATCATAATTGTGCACCACATCATGTATGAGCTGCTCCATTTTTGTGCCTGTACATTGCTTATATATTAAATTACACAAGGTTCATCTTGCAATAACACTCAAAAATACAGGAGTAGGGCCTATTCATCATGTAACAAAAACACAATTTAGGTGACTACATGTAGATGTATTACAAACAGTTCCCGGTTTGAAGATACTAACATGACGAACTTCCTGGCAGGACGGACAGGAAACTAAATAGGCTTCTTCGCCATCACAGTCTCTGTACATAGAAGTTGCTGAACCACATGGAATCTGCAAATACAACATGTTAGACCAAAATGAGGAAACTATGGACAAGGTGAAGTAACTTTAATATTTAGTAAATGCATCTGTAAATTTCATAAAAGTATATTTATTCCACATATCTTTGAAGCATGTGAAGAAATTCCAGGTACATTCGTCAAAACTCTGTACTATTATACTTGTGGGCCAATCATGTTACAATGCAACTGAAGCTGTAAATGGCAAAACATCTTATAAATATAACAAGAGCCTTGTGGACTTCAATACTCCCGTGCATGGCCGATTATAAATCTCAAAACATATTGAAATAACTAAAGTTGACCTTGATAAAATAGATCATCATGGTCAGTTAACTTGAATAGGCTTCTATTTAATCACCTGTTGCATATATACTATAGGTAGGTTATGCACAAAGGTTACTGTACGCAGATAGGTTATGCCAAACGAGGTTTGTTGTGGCTAGGCATTGGTTTTTCACTGGAGTTCATTCAATAAAACTTGCTGTTGCTATCTACGCCGACATTTTGATATTGCAAAACTCCACAAGATATGAAAGGGACAAACACTGAGCGGACTCAGGCTATTTTACGTAGGTTGAATAGATGTCCGGGAGCAAATATAGTTACCACAGATTCATGGGAGTCCGGTGACAGGAAGTTAAGAGACTTTTACCCTGTTCATACAATCCCACGTAGCGCTATATACACCTTGGCTGTATATTATCTAAGTATCCGAGAGTGTATCAAAATTCACATGGGTTTCGCGTTAAATTATCTTTCCTTGACTGGGGCTCTTGCGTGTGAAGTTAACATCGAAACTCTGGTTAGTACAGCACATGCTTCGATCGATTATGATTTTCAGGTTAACAGGAATTTATTAAAATTATGTCATTGTGATACAGTTTGGGCCAGGATTTAGGTGAACAGAACGAATAATCGGTCATGCGTCTTTCGTTTTGCGTAACCGCCAGGCGAACTGAACGATCGTTCTCCCCAAATTTTAAGGCCTGCGAAATGATCATCAGATCAGCTGATCAATAATGTCAATACTGGGATCATTTTATTCAAAGAGAAATGTTTCAAGAAATCACACACCACAATATGACGATAAATGGTTTCTGGAAATCAGGCGCCATCCTCATCTTTGGTTCAGGCTGAAAAGTTCACATGCACATCTTCACCGGTGATGATAATGTATGGCAAATTTCAAAATAATCAATAATGTCGTAGTACTGGGATTCTTCTATTCAAAGAGAAATGTTTCGGCAAATACTTTCAGGCAAATACCCCGCTGCCAAGGCAACGGAAGGCAAATTTTCCGCTGCCCCACACAGTCGTGTGAGAATGACTTGTGGATGAGAATTTGCCGTAAATGCCCCGGCTAAGAAACAATCAGAACTCGTCTATCTTATATAAGGTGTAATTATAATTAACATTCCTAATGTCAGCCTTCATGAATCAGAAGCTTGCCTCAGGAAATACGTTGTATCAATGAAATAACCCACATTATCAAATTGTGGAAAGTTTTTGGAAAACTCACCAAAATTACTTCACCAAACTCCTCCCGAACAGACTGACACACCCATACTTAGACACAGCCTGGAATCTATAAAAACAAAGATATTATATATCAGAATTCTGTTTTCAATTTATAATTAACATTCCTAAGGCCTCTGTTAATTAATCTTTAGCTTCTCATGACCCGCCCGCATGTTTTTGTCGTAACAATAATTACGCATTGTTTTAACTATTTGGCATTTTTTGCTGCAAAAAAAAACAAATGTGCAGAAAAAGGCAGCGTTCGAAATAACGCATGCCTATACCTGCCGCCGGCAAGTGAATTTTTCCGGCGACAGGTTGCAAAAAATCTGCCTGTCGCATGCGGCAAGTAGGATTTCGTCTAACATGAACAATAAAATGCGATCAATTTTCGTAAATACCTTTTTGAAGACTAGATCTATCTGAAGGAATGGACAATCCAAGAAATAATCCATTGAAAATTTATTTCAAGCCGATCTTTGGCCATTGTTGCTGGAGTTCTCTGTCAACATTTCCCGCGACAAGTTACTTCCGTTTGCGCGTCAAGTCTTGCGCGGTAGTCCGTTGCATGCAAAAGTCGGGCCTGTTGCATGCAAAAGTCGGACCTGTTACGAAACGGAATTGGACTGGGTGTTTGTCGGGTTTACCAAGGGTAAACCCTACATTAGTATCACTCTTCAGTTTTTCTCTTTTCTTCTGCACATGTGTAGTTTTGATCTCTTGCCCGGAGACTTTTCTCATTTGATGCCCCTTACAGCATTCACAATACGCCTCGCACAAGCCATGCAATTCCAGGCGCTAAGAGTAATGGAATTTCGTTGAAAGGACATGGAAAGTCAGAGGAAATATATGTACAGAGTCTGGGGAAAATGAGTGGAAAAAGCTAAGTTATTCTCTGAAGTTCAGCCAAATTTATTGACCGAATTTCGCCAGATTGGAACGAGGTCAGACATCTCATTTACATATTGTGTGTAGTCCATTGGTTGAACTAAACTCGTAACTGTTTCCCGCTGAATTAATATTCATATTCTGTGACGTGTATTGGTCGAGGTCATAATGTCGACAGCTGATTGGCTCACGCTCTTGACATCTGTACTAATTTACGTATCCAGAACAGTCGCCATTTGAACTGGTCAAATTGCAGTCGCCATTGTTCGTTGGTTTGGAATTTAGCTTTGGGCTAATTTTGCCGATGCCGGGAAAATGCAAATTTAGTGAACATTGGCTGAGACTGGATGATTATAACTGTGGTTGTCCCGTCACGGTGAGAGGATAGCAACGTACATGGTGTGTCAAACAAATGTGGATCTGTCCAATATGGGCGATGGTCCTTTACGGAGCCATACACAAATTACAGGGTACACATTACGCATGGACAGAAAAATCAGGGACGGCCAACACATGAACATACCGGAATTTCTGACTACACCCGAGACAACAATGACAATAAAAGAGACCGCCGTGCTCGCCCGAGCTTCAGCTTCTACCTCGAACGGTGAGACGACCAATACCCTGCACGACCGTGGCCGTATGCCAACATCTGCCGGCGATCATCGCGAGGGTATTTCTGGCTTTTTTTTCAACAAATTAGACATTGGAACCGGAAATATTGTGGTGTTTGAAACAAATACAGTCACACTGATATAGATAGATTGTCTTTCAATATGAAGTCAGACATGGATGATGACTGAGTTATGAATGTCTGATCTGGAACTTGTATGAAAAGCGTTGTTTAGAGGTCACGGAAATTTCAAAAATTGGTCATAGAAAAGTCATGGAATTCTGAACCTCTGAAGGTGCACGAACCCTGTCATAAAAAATACCGTTCTTCTCTCTGACAGTCATATAAACGGTGGCTTGTGCATTGAACGTGATAATTGGGAGATTATCGCAGTAAATTTTATCTTTCTAATTTCTTTTAAAAGTTGCCTTTATCTGGTATCATTTGTTACGGCGAGAAGGATAGTCATTCTCCACGGTCCAGCGACAACCGATCCTATCTGTAATGACCTAGTTCGCGTCCCCACGCTCACAGTTATGGTTTTGATTGTACCCACTAGTGTAGTGGCGCGCCTGACATGTTTGCAGTTGAATACATTTGTGTGTGCAGGAAATATCATCGTTTGTGTGTTTCCATCAATTACTACAACACGACATTTGGCAACGAGTGATGTGAACATTTATTCTCACGAATGCAACAACCATAAACTGTAAGTTAGCCCTCGAAGGCAACAAATCGAGTTCCACACGAACACTCTCTCACGACCACGCTGCTTTCGTAAAACAAGATGGCGACTGCTCTTCCCACCTTACCTGGTTTTTCTGTGGACTCTGATCCTCAGTCAGACAGCACACGATGGACTCGCTGGTTATCACGCTTGGAAAACTTATTCGTTGCAATGAATATTACTGATACAAAACGTCAAAGAGCCCTGCTTTTGTACTATGCAGGAGAAGAAGTCCACAGTATTTTTGACACTCTAGAAAATACTGGCGATGACTACAAAACGGCCAAAGAACATCTAACTACTTACTTCTCACCACGTAAGAACACAGAATATGAGCGTTATGTATTCAGGCAGGCAAAACAGAACACCGATGAGTCAATTGACAGATTTCAAACACGTCTACGTCAATTAGCTGCCACTTGTGAGTTTGCAGATACAGATCAGGAAATAAAATCTCAAATTATTCTGAACTGTTCATCATCGAAACTCAGACGCGTTGCACTCCGTGACACTACGCTGACTCTTCAAAGATTACAAGACATTGGACGTGCTATGGAACAGACTGAAACACAAGCTGTTGCCATGGGAACACAGGCTAAGCCTACAGAAACTGTTAACAAAGTAGGTTATCACACACAACGGCGTAAAAACACTCAACGAGGTTACTCGCGAAACAATTCCCAACAACAATCGTCCAGAAACTTGACATGTAATCACTGCGGAGGTTCCTGGCCACACAAAGGTGGAATGGAAAACTGTCCGGCTAGAGGAAAGAAGTGTAGAATGTGTGGAATTCTCAATCATTTTGACAAATGCTGCAGGTCAAATGAACTCAAACCAAATAAGCCCCCTACACGCAATACTGGACCGCCAAAGAAATCGCAGGTAAATTCCATTCAGCCAAAACTAACCACATGCTATAACATTGACAGCTCCAGCAGCGACGAAGAGTACATTTATTCTGTCCAAACAAAATCACCCAAGCTACCATCAGTGAATCTCTCCATCAATCAAGTTCCAGTCAAAATGCTTTTGGACACTGGTGCTAGTATCAACATTCTTGGCAAGAGCACATATGAGCATTTACAATCGGTAGTGGATCTACAACCTACCAACTTACAGATATTTCCCTATGCGTCATCCAGCACGTTGGCTCTACGTGGGAAATTTTATGCTATCGTTGATTCGACTCACAACATAGCTACAGCAACATTCTATGTAGCTGAAGATGACGATGAATCACTCCTGAGTTACTCCACAGCTAAGAAACTAGAGCTGATTCAAATACTCCACAAGGTTGATGTACTCCATACTCCAGTAACGACTCCACTCCAATCAGTTCCTGCTAGCGATTGCCTAGTAAAGGAATACTCTGATTTATTTCGAGGCCTTGGAAAGATGAAAGATGTTAAAGTCAAACTCCACATAGATGAGACAGTACCTCCAGTTATTCAACCTCATCGTAGAATACCTTTTCACCTGCGAGACAAGGTCGAGGCTGAAATCAACAAGCTTCTGGATCAAGGGATTATCGAGAAAACTACTGGCCCGACTCCTTGGGTATCTCCTCTCATTGCCACGCCAAAACCAAAGAATCCTGATGAAATCAGATTGTGTGTTGATATGAGAGCTCCAAATACTGCCATACACAGAGAACGTCACATTACCCCCACGGTTGATGATATCATAGCGGACCTACACGACGCAAAAGTCTTCTCAAAGCTTGATCTCAATCAAGGATATCACCAGCTAGAACTGGAAGAGGACTCTCGTTACATTACAACTTTTTCCAGTCATCTTGGTCTCTTTCGCTACCGCAGACTAAATTTCGGAACCAATTCCGCGGCGGAAGTCTTTCAGAATAGGCTTCAACAGGTGCTGTCCGACATCAAAGGAGCCCGGAATATCAGTGATGATGTGATTATTTTTGGTGCTACCCAAGACGCCCACGATCTAGCCCTCGAATCTACGCTACAACGATTTCGAAAAATGAACATTACACTGAATCCCCCGAAATGTGTCTTCAACAAATCATCGCTAGATTTCTACGGATACACATTCTCAGATGGAGGCATCTCACCTGATCCAAAAAAGGTCACTGCCATTGTTGAATTCGCTGAGCCAGCAAACGTTTCTGAACTGCGAAGTTTCCTTGGTATGACGAGCTACTGCGCTAGATTTCTACCACACTACTCAGCCGTGTCTGCACCACTGAGAGAGTTAACGCACAAAAATGCGAAATGGGACTGGTCATGACAGTGTCAAGAAGCATTCAACTCCCTCAAAGAAATGTTGACATGTGCTCACACTATGTCATATTTCAACCCGAGGCACACAACAGAAGTTATCGCAGACGCGTCTCCATTTGGTCTCGGATGTATCCTTGCTCAACGTGAATCAGAAGATAGTCCTTCCAAAATCATCGCATACGCATCTCGTTCATTAACCGCAGTGGAACGACGCTACTGTCAAACAGAGCGTGAGGCGCTGGCCCTAGCACACTTCCATCTGTACCTATATGGCGCTTCTTTCAATCTCATCACCGATCACAAGGCACTGGAATGTATATTCAACAATCCACTCTCAAAACCACCAGCCAGGATTGAAAGATGGGCTTTACGGCTACAAGACTACAATTTCAAAGTTATTTACGCCAGCGGAAAAGATAATCCTGCTGATTATATGTCCCGTCACCCTATCAAGAGCGATACGTCTTCGCCGAGCCAACCCTCACGCCGTGCTGAAGAACACGTCAACTATATCGCTACACATGCCGTTCCGACAGCCATGACGCCCACAGAAGTCGAGAATGCTACGAAAGAAGATCCAACTCTTCAAATCGTCACAAACGCGATTCGCGAAGGTAAATGGTACAAAATTAAGGACAATTTCTCCGATCCAAATATTGACAAAGACGCGCTTCAAACTTACTCCAGGATTCACCAGGAACTCACTCTGACCGACAATAATGTGGTATTACGCGGTCATCGGATTGTGATGCCTAAACAGCTACAAAACAAAGCTGTACAGTTGGCTCACGAAGGTCATCAAGGTCTAACGCGTACCAAACAACTATTACGCGAAAAGGTTTGGTTTCCCGGAATTGATGCCTTAGCAGAATCACAAGTCAAAGGATGCCTCGCTTGCCAGGCCAACGTCCCAAAGACGAATCCTGAACCATTACGCATGACTGAACTTCCTGAAGCTGCCTGGACTGAAGTGTCGATCGATCACTGTGGCCCATTTCCAGATGGTGCATATCTTCTTCTAATAGTCGATGACTATTCGCGGTTTCCTGTTGTTGAAGTTGTACGATCAACATCAGCATCCACCATCATTCCGATACTCGACAAGATTTTCTCCGAATACGGCATACCCTATACCCTATACCGAATACCCTATAACAGTCACGAATTTGCCAACTTTGCAAAATATATTGGTTTCCACCACAGAAAGGTAACGCCTTTGTGGCCCCAGGCAAATGGTGAAGCAGAAAGACTTATGCAACCAATCGAAAAAGCCGTTCGATCAGCCATCATCGAAGAAAAACCATGGAAACAGGAACTTTTCGTGTTCTTAAGAAACTACCGTGCTACACCGCATCCAACAGTTGGACACACTCCCGCTGAACTTTTCTTCGACCGACCGATTCGCACCAAGCTCCCTGAACTGTCACGTAACGTCAATTCGAATGATCAATCTGTGCGCGAACGTGACGCAACCCGGAAACAACATATGAAAGATTACACCGACCAGCGTCGAAAGGCCAAAACCGTGAAACTTTCCGTTGGAGATACTGTTCTCGTGCGGCAAAGTAAGAAGAACAAATTCTCAACCCCTTTCGAACCGCGCCCATATGTTGTGATTAAGGTCAACGGTCCTATGATTACAGCAAAACGTAATGAGCGATGTGTAACCAGAAATCGTTCATTCTTCAAATCGGTTCCTCTGACCCCCGATTCTACTTTGTCGGATGAGGAAGAAGAAGAGATAATAACGCAACCGGACGATCCTCCAACACCTGTCATTCCCAGATGTAATCCTGGTCGAAACAGACGACGTCCGCGACGCCTTATTCAGGAAATATGAACTGTCCATCATCGATGCTGTGAAGACAATTTTGTCATAAGTATAATTGAATCACCAGTGAGCACAATTAGATTGTGGTATAAACACAGAGTCTGAAATTCTTATGAACTTTGTCTTACATGTTACAGTGAATTTAATTGATACGTGTTTAATCATTTCACTGAACTGAACTTCCACTGAAGTTATCGAATGAGTTTAGCATTGTAATGGACAATTGTTGAACATTTAAATGAATGACACAACACAGACTGATTTGAGACTGTTGATTTATTAATTCCATAAGTTCGACACTGATTGAATTCTCCACAGTTTGTGTGAATTAGTTCGATATTCTCGTTCTCCATCTAATGCATTTTAATTGAAATAACTCTATTTCGATGATCATTTTACTTAATGTTGCAGCAGAAGATGACATTTTCCAAGAAGGGGAGAATTGTAATGACCTAGTCCGCGTCCCCACGCTCACAGTTATGGTTTTGATTGTACCCACTAGTGTAGTGGCGCGCCTGACATGTTTGCAGTTGAATACATTTGTGTGTGCAGGAAATATCATCGTTTGTGTGTTTCCATCAATTACTACAACACGACACTATCTGGCTATTATCTGGGGCTGATGCCAGGAAGTCACTGCGCCACAAAGCAATAGCAGGATAACCAGCGAGTAATTTAGGACCAGCACTTGTTGTCCCATCAGTTTTTGTAGTCAATCTTTCAAATGCAAGAACTCGAAATTGGTACATGATATATAGATCTGAAACTTCAACTTTACACACATATTCTTGAGGTTGTTCTATAACTATATGCCACTTTATGAATTATTATTACGAATATGAATTTTAATATTTTTGAACATTTTTCAATCTTTGGTAAGCTACCTTACAACAAAAGTTATGATTCATATATAGTGCAAGATCACAAAGATGATCTTCGCTTTAGATAGGGAATCGTGCTCAATGCGTTTTTGATACACACAGCTGGTGGGGCTAATTTTTGTCTAAAAAGCACCAAATTGACCATTTGAATAGATAAAGACAAAGAATAATCAAGACCTACAGACAAACACAACCAGACTTACAGTGGTTCAAACCTGCCGTATTTTGCACTTTTCGGTGCATTTACAGTCGACATTTTCTCTCCAAAATTCTCGTTGCAAAATTATGACACCTTTAACCAAAATCATATTTAGACTTATTTGTTGGTCAAAATAGCTAAAATTGGTTTTGGTTAAAGGTGTCCTATTTTTGTAACAAGAGAAAATCCGCACCGAAAAGTGCCTAAAAATACGAAAATAAGCCAACTTACCAACTTTAGTGAGCCATAAATCCGTTTTCGTGCATCTGCAGTCCTTCATTATTTCGGGTCTTATAATTCAGCATGAATTACAACACATATAAGGGAAGTGGGAAGAGGTGCCGACATACTGACTGCGTCACATGACTTCACAGAATAGTCCTCTGGTTAACCTATTCTAAAGCACATACCAAGAATCTAACAATTCGTGATATGTGTTGTATCTCAGGTACGCTGTACAAAATGGTCCATTTCATATTCCTTTGATAAAAGTGAAAGTTTGGCCCTTCAAACGGAACAGCTTGAGGACGATTCCCTATGTCAAGCGAACACCACCATTCTTCCCAAATATGGGACTAATAAACTCCTCTGATGCAAGTAAACCCGACATCAGTACTTTAAGTACTTTGATTTTCAGTTCGTTTCGATGGTAAATAATATTGTTGGCTTCTTTTCTTGGACTTCTGTTCACAAGCTGACGTTTTTCTATGCAGATATTTCAGTTAATTGATAATTCCAACGGGACTCAACGGGACTTTTTATTCACTGGAAGCAGCAATTTTACAAGGGGAGACTATGGATATAACTAAATTTTGTTGGGATACTGGTTAACTCCCCTCAAATTTTCCTTCTTTAAAAAGAGTGTTACTTGGGTATAAATTCTATGATATAATGTCACAGGTGCTATATAAATTTCACATGATTTAGTCCACAACACAGCTTTTTGCAGTTCTAATTGCAGAAATTAGGGAAATATTTGTCTATGACATATCAAGGTTGACATAAACTTTTCATTGGTGCTCGAAGTTTACCACATACATAACTTCTTTTTTATTGCAATATCTTAATGCAGCCAACTAATTAATAATTAATAATTACAGCATTCAGCATCATCATAATTTCCTCCCACGGTCATGAGAAGCTAAAGATTAATTAACAGAGGCCTAATGTCAGCCTTGAATCAGAAACTTGCCTCAGGAAATAGGTTGTATCATTGAAATAACCCACATCAAACACCTTGTTAAAATTAGCTCGAGGCCATCCACAGTAATATTCGTGTCTCCAACTAGAACAAGAGCTCAAGGGGCTTCAATATACGCCGGTATATCTGGAATTACATTGGTCCAAATTAAACGGTTGTTTACTAGCCTTGATTCCAATTGGTAGCTAGCAATCCAGAGAAAGGTCTACAATTTTGTGCTTCTGAGAATGTCACATCTAACACATCCAAAATTGAATGATAAACTAAAATGAGCTTAACTCATGGAAACTATTTGACCTTGGAGCAAGTAACGAGAGCTCACATATCCCAGACTGAAATCGACAATAGTCAAACACAAGAAAATAGTAGTTTTCCTGCAAATGGATTTCTTTTAGACGAGAGAATTTTTCATAAAGGAAGAAGAAAGTGATGAAGTAAACCTTTGTTCTTGAGTTGATAAACAGGTATAAAGTTCATAAAGGACTCCTCTCCCCGTTAAATTAGTAAATGTATGGTTTTTATTTAACAACAGTTTAACTAAATGTAGCTGTTTCAAACACTCACCAAATATTAGTCATTTTTAATAATTTCCTGATTTGTGACCTTGATTCTGGTGTCAGTAATGTTGACTATTGACTTGGATCTAGATTTGATACATGACAAAACGGCTACCCGTAATTTCTCAATGGACTAAAAAAATCATGATTTTTAACAATTTCATGATTTTGGGGTCACAGTGACCTTGACCTTTCACTTTACCTACATTTTGATATGTGACACATTGTGTCCCCCTAATGTATCTACTGACACAAAGAAATGTTATTTTTAATAATTTCCTGATTTTTGGATCACAATGACCTTTGACCTTGACCTATATTTTGGTATGCGACACCTCATTTCCCCCTATTGAATCCACTCACAAAAAATTAGATTTTTTTTTTATTTCCTGATTTTTCTATCACAGTGACCTTTGGCCTCTGACCTCGACCTACCTTTGATATGCAACACATCGTTGCATCGTAGGGCATCGACTCACCAAAAATTAGAACTGTAGATAGAAAACCGTCAATGATCAATAATTTCCTGATTTTAGGCAACAGTGACCTTTGACCTCTGACCTTGACCTCAATTTTGGTACGCGACACATCGTCTCCACCTAGCATATCCACTCACAAAAAATTGCAACTGTGGATAGAAAACGTTCACAGATATAGACCGGACACGAACACACATTTCATATTTTTAGGCCAGTGACCTTTGACCTCTGACCTTGACCTTCATTTTGGTACGCGACACATCGTCTCCACCCAGCATATCTATCTTAGAACTGTAGATAGAAAACCGTCAATGATCAATAATTTCCTGATTTTAGGCAACAGTGACCTTTGACCTCTGACCTTGACCTCAATTTTGGTACGCGACACATCGTCTCCACCTAGCATATCCACTCACAAAAAATTGCAACTGTGGATAGAAAACGTTCACAGATATAGACCGGACACGAACACACATTTCATATTTTTAGGCCAGTGACCTTTGACCTCTGACCTTGACCTTCATTTTGGTACGCGACACATCGTCTCCCTGTAGGGTATCCACTCACCAAAAATTAGAACTGTAGATAGAAAACTGTCCCAGACCGGACACGAGGGACGGATAGACAGACGGACGGAAACCGCCATCACATAATACATCCGCCTTTTGGCGGGCGTATAAAAATTGGGTAATTAGGTAGGCAGGAATTTTATTAATATTTTTTTGTTGTCAATTTTTTACCCTTTTGTATAGAAATAGAAGTTCTTGAAAAACTCACCAAAATTACTTCACCAAACTCTTCCCGACCAGAATGAGACAAACATATTTACAGGAATCTATAAAAACAAAGATATTATATATCAGAATTCTGTTATCAATTTATAATTAACTGTCAGCCTTCATGAATCAGAAACTTGCATCAGGAAAAAGGTTGTATCAATGAAATAACCCACATTATCACATTGGGAAAAGTTTTTGGAAAACTCACCAAAATTACTTCACCATTATACAACTCCCGGCCAGACAAACACCCATATTTAGACACAGCCTGGAATCAATAAAAACAAAGAGATTATATATCAGAATTCTGTTATCAATTTATAATTAGCTAGATGTAACTGTTATCCTAAGGGATAACTGAGATACCCTCCATCCTGCAAGACAAGTCTCCCATTTCGAGTAATATTTCAATACAGCAGGGCCGTATCCAGTGATTTTTTGGGGACACCGGTCCTATTCGACGTTGTTGTTGTTGTTGTTGCACGTAAATTTGATGTTATTGTTGCTGCTGCACAAAAACCTCAGAATCTCCGATGCTGTTGACTTACATCAGGGTTTGTTGGATCCTCGAAAATACCATTTTAATGTTTTAATCAGTTCCAGGGTGTATATTTTCCTGTTCTTCTGTAATCCTGTTCTCTCAAACACGTTTTCGTTGTTGCCAGGGATATAGCGCATTCCCCACACATCGGTTGTTCTCAAGTTTTTGATCGGCTTGCTGTAGGTAGACCAGGCGAAAACTACCATAGCACAACGATCATTGTCTACTAGAGGGGGTCAATGCAATGTTGTTTAAAGTATGTAATGCATATGACTTTGCCAGGACCAGTGCCACGATGCGTTGCTTATAGCAATGACATCGAGAGAGACCAAATCAAGGCTTCATTCGGGAACCATTCATTCGGCCGGATAAATCCAATCAATGCGTCCGGAAACAGGGTGCCCGACTGCACATACTGCGGTGGGAAAATGGAATTCAGTAGGCCGGATTAAAAGATCGACAAAGTTTGCACACACTCAGGAGTATGAGATTTTCGCGACAGTATTGAGTTACAAAGTTTGAAGAAGGCTTCAGTTATTTTTGTCCTGGAGTTTGGCAACTCAGGCGCCCATACCGGTATAGACATGGCAGTGTGACCTACGATATAGGGTTTGATATGATTTAAGTGTGTACTCGAGAGAGGACTTGGGGGCCCTATGTGGTACTGCGAGAAAATTTATATAGCAGTCTCTAATTGACAGTGGGTACTATTAACTTTCCCAGATATCACCGCTGGTGAGTCATTAGTGTAGCAACTATTATCTCCCTCCGTTCCTATTACCATGGACAATGATCAGCCCAGCAGTACAGCACGAGGTCACCCATCCAAGTCTTGACCGGGCTCAAAGCCGCATAACTTCGGTGATTTTACGAGAACCGGTGTGCCCGTGATATGCCGTATCAGGGAACCTTCGAAAGTCACAGTGAAACATACAGCCAAGGGTCCCCGATGGGCATGAGAGTGCACTCGCTGAGCCATCAATAAATAATAAAAAATGAGTATAAATCAAATTTTCATTAGAATTCGGTCAGCTCAGAACTTGCTGGTAACAATGCCCTAATGCACGTTTATGCCAAAAATCAATGTTCTAATGGTTATCTTTATTTTGCCGACGAAAGGTTTCGGATGGACTCGCTGACTGACTGACTGACTGACTGACTACCGGACAATTTGCAGATGGTAACCTAATTCGTAGCAAAATAGAAATAGAAGTTCTTGAAAAACTCACCAAAATTACTTCACTAAACTTCTCCTGACCAGAGTGAGACACCGATATTTACAGGAATCTATAAAAACAAAGATATTATATATCAGAATTCTGTTATCAATTTATAATTAACATTCCTAATGTCAGCCTTGAATCAGAAACTTGCCTCAGGAAATAGGTTGTATCATTGAAATAACCCACCTTGTTAAAAAATAGCTTGAGGCCATCCACAGTAATATTTGTGTCTCCAGAAACCAACTACAAAAATTGGGTAGGTAGATAGGTAGGCAGGAATTTTATTCATATTTTTTTGTCGTCAATTTTTTACCGTTTAGTATAGAAATATAATTTCACAGAGTACTAATGATTCACATCGAAAAAAATAATGTCTACCCCAAATTATTTTTTGATGCAAAATATATGGATTATTGTAAACAAAAATATTGTGAATGTCATGAAACTCACCAAATTTTCTTCCGCAAACTTCACCTGACCACACAGATCTATATTTTGAAAGACAACAAAGGAATCTATAAAAACAAAGGGTTGATAGATCAGAACCTGCAATAAAATCATAATTAACGTTTGTAATGCCAGCCTTTATGAATCAGAATCTTGTCTCAGCAAATATATTTTGTCACTGAAATAACCCACATTCAACACCATGTTAGAAATAGCTTCGGTGAGCTGAATATAGGTAATAGATGCCAGTTAATACACACTTTATTTTTTGCTTTCATATGGTCTTCTGTGTTTTTGCCTCCTCTTGATGCACAGGAGCAGGTCTTCTTTGTTGAAAATGGGAGGGGAGCTAACTAGAGCATTAGGCATTGTCAAAATGGGCTGTTGGAAGAATTCCCTAAGTCTTTATGTTCAGTCCCATGGCAAATAGCCACACAATTTGTCCAGTCTCGCACATTTCTCTCGACAAGGACCTCTAGTGAATTAGGTGCAATAAAGTTTGTGGGGCAGTCGCTATCTACTGCTGACGTTGATTTCCTATGCAAGATTTGCCAGTGAACGAAGGATTGAGAAGGAAAACAAATTATAACTGCTCCCTTGTCGTGGCGCGCTGTTCAGTGCGGTCACAAATTGCTCGACAGAAAATGTTTACGGGAAGGAAATTGAATTTTGCCAATTCTAAAAATAGTCAGAAAATCAACTCATCGGAAAATATTATGTTTAGCAAATATCTGAATTGGTTCATGGAAATACGAGCATTTGAAGTGGTCAACAGCTTTTTCAATGGTGTAAATAGCATGACTGCCCGGTTATTGGACAGGCCCCATTATTGGACACCTAGACCCAGCGAGGCTATTTTCTGGGAATGTTACATGACGACTGTAATACAAATTTAATTTTAAAGTTGAGTTACAAACACATCCTAATAAATTTCTGTTTACTCACGGAATTTGTGCACGTTTAGCCCTCGTGCGTCAGAAAATTTCATCCAGTTTCTCAGTTTCATTCCTGATTGCAGGTTTGATTAAATTCAACGAAATTTAACTGAAAATGTTCCCACAAATATAGAGAATCTTCATTCTGAATCTCAGTGTGCAACGCGACAGGCGTTTGGCAGACGATGTATATTTCTACCCGCCACTCGGTCTAAAAATAGAAGAATGCCGGGAGCAGCCAGTTTACGATAGCACAACATGTGGCTTACACTGGCAATAGCATTGATTGACATCCAAGGATAATGGACACTCCCAAAAACTGCAAAATGTGGGACCGGGTTCAATCTTCGACGCTATTCCAAAACTCATTTGTGGACTACAGTGCGGGTTCATGTTAAAATAGTCTTGGAGGTTTACTAAAGACTGTGGGACAAACAATTTGACAGTAAGTGGATTAGTTTCAAATAAATCCATCACCGAAAAAGTGTCCAATAACTGGGCGCAAACTTGCATTTTCATACCGTGGATGGTCCCCGAGTTTCAACTATTCCCAGTCTCTCCCCGTATTTTTTCTTCAATATTTTTTTATGACGGTTTATCACTAAAGATGTAGTCCTTTATCCAGTGTTACTTTCTCGGCCGTACGTGGTCGCATGGCCGACATGCAGACTCTTATTCATAAAAAGTGTCCAATAACTGGGCAGTCATGCTACAGATGTCATCTGCTTCATTTATTTGCCAAGTTTACCACTAAGGCAGACATTAGATAGCCCAGAATAAAGACAATACCGATACTGGTCTGTTTTGTGGTACAAATTTCATTTCATTCTGTTGGATATTTTTCGATGCAGGAGGAATATAAGCTTCCAACCCCCGCTATTACAACCCACAGGCTATTACAACCCACATTCATTAGGCTAACTTGAGAGGTCTGCTAACATTTTTCACCCTTCCCCAGCCCTCCCCATTTTTTTAGAAGATTCCTACACAGGACATCATCAAGTTTATGGGAATAACCTACACAGAGCCACTGTAAAGGCTTTTGGAAACTATTCTCAAAACTCAACAACATTACGGCTGTACACTTTCAACAGACCTTTGATCCACATTTTCCACACAGTGCAGACGATATATTTTCATATATTTTCCCGCCAATTTCCACTCCGTCATCCAGACAAACGACATGGCAAAGGAATATCTATATTTATCTTTCCTGTGATTATGATATGGGCCATACATCTAAAAAGAACTAAATACCGATATTGATGTGTCTCGATTGTATATAATTCGGCGGATACTTACCGATTGGAGATGCAGATATATAGATGTCGGCTGCCATGTTTTCAGCTTGCCTAGTCGCGGATGTATACAAAATCGGTATGATGAGATGCATTACCCCAAACTCCTCCGCAATAAAAAGTTCAGAGTATTTTATGATGACAGCGCTACCGAAATACATTGATTTCGCGATAAATAAATATTTTTGGGACAACTATGAACGAATGATATAGGGTAACTTATCACTTGTCATCCACGATGCTTATTTTTCTTCAAACGCATTTCTTCAAGAAACCTGCAAAAGATGGCGAGACCCCTACAGGGGTAACTGCAGCGTAGCGCAAAGCACCCTGGGAGAGGATGGGGTAAATGCAGCGTAGCGCAAAGCACCCTGGGAGAGGATGCCATTTTGTAGGTAAACATTGTATAAATTAGTGTCTGGAAATGGAAGATTTCATATTGCATTCGCTGCCAACTGGTTTCAAATCATTTACAAATCGCTTATATATATATTCGCCCACTCATCTGATTCTCAATGGCTGACCCTTTGATCGGCGTTGGCTCAGTATAGAGCCTTGATGGACAAGCTTCTCCAAGTCCAATCGGATATCATCAGTCTGAAACGAGCCAGGGAAGATTCGCCTGACCACGGCGAAACACCGGTAGCGAAACGATAGCGTTTGGACGTACCTTTTCAATGCCAGGTAAGATAAAGAAAATGTTTCCTTTTTTTAATTTTTAATTCAAGTAATATAACCCATTTAACGTACAGAATATTCGAAGATCATCGTAAATTTTACAGAAATTTAATGACGTCACGGCAACAATAATAAATATGTCTTTAATTGGCTATCCAAAACTTTTAATAATTTATAACCGACAGAAATATTGGACGGAGCATTTATTTATTTATTTATTTATTTATGCTAATTAACGCATGAATTGATACTCAATTCCATCTCGAGACTGCATTGCTCATAATAAGTTTATAATATCTGATCAATTTTTTCCAGAAAGCCTGCAGGAATGTGATGAAGAAGCTGAGTGAAGAGCCTCCATTTGCTTTATCATTCTCAAGGTGAGGATTGATCATTATTCTGGTAATATAACATGAGTATTAATGCTGCTATAAGAGCAAGTGCAGTGCACCAATGCAGTGGTAATTTTAACTGGTCTCTCGGTACTATTGCTGGTGAGTCAGACTTTCTTCGCGTTGGGTACTGGTCATTTCTTAGCCAAACCGTTTCCGACCTGGTCATTTCGTACCTGGTCATAAAATGCATTGATGGATGAACAACACGGGATCAGAAGCGATCCAATGAAAATTTGGGTATTTGATTCAGTGGTATATTCTTGGGTTGCGCGATTGTAGTTCCTTTGAAAACATGTATATGTAGTAGCCGTAGTATATAAATTGTCTGATTGAACATATTGGATCTTCATTTTGGATTCCCTGATGAGTAGTCAAACTGTGAATAAAAACATCATTCCTGAAATTTGAGAATTGCTGTCAATATGTTACAAACATTTTCCTGCTTTACAGAAGCATGTAAGCGAGTCTAGTGCAACATGCGAGACGACGATGCGCGGGAACGAAATGGAAAGAAAATGCAGCACAGACAGGGGGCTAAAGCTAGTAAACGGATTAGAGATGTAAGTACTTCATGATGTGTGGACTGATGCTAAATTTGCAAATGCTATTGACAAAAACTGTTTCGTGTAATGGGGGGATCAGCCATATATTTAGTCTCGGGCATGCCGGGTGGGTAAGTTTTTGGAAGGCCCAGTCTCTATGCATTGTGACTCAGTTATTGGCTCTCATACTATTATTGGCTCTCATTATTATGTCTTGAATTTCTTTAAGCGGGGTTTTAGAATTCGTTTTACAATGTCAAATTATCTTTCTTGTTTGATCAATGTGGTTCATGTTCATTTTCCATATTCCATAGAAACTCAAGAGACGACAGAAAGCTTTGGCTCTTGTCGAATGGTCGGAGTCGGATGTGGACGATATGAAGAATGTTCTGAAGAGAGAGTTTACCTCCCCAGAAAAATCTGACGACAAGGGTGGACCACGTAGACGATTAAAGTGAGCCTTTTTCCCAATTTCTCAGACATCTTTATTTTTGTGTTTCTTAGATGAAACAGCTTTAAATATCGGCTGTCATCACCTTATTTATAACTCTGTACTACGCTGCATTTACCCCTTTGTATTTCAATAAAATTAGGGTAGATGTTATTTGCCAATGAATTTTGTATGTGGCATGTTCCTGGCAATACATTGTGCCTGACTTTTTTCCTCAGTAGACCTCAAAAGATCTTCAATGACTGTTTCTAATAATAAAAAACACTTTATTTTCAGGTTCGCATTCAGCTGGGAGAGTACTAACATGACCAACAAAAAATGGATCTGGACGAGGCATACAGAAACTCACTGGGAGAGTCCGCAAGGCGTATGCTGTTCAAAGTGAGGGACCACCCAACCGAAAGGACAGAGAGTCCACCTCCCAAGGCAACTCCAGCCTGGGCTATAAGCCGGAGATACCGACCTGATGCCCCAAGGATGTGAAACTTCTTCAAGATGCCTACAAAAAATTATCTCGGCCTATATAGCTAGAGTTATGCCGCTTTTCAGACTATATGTGGTATATAGTTGAATGTACAAGGTATATCTGCAGATCCATGTTCGGTACAGCTACCAAAGTTTAAATTGTTATCTATATCTTCTAGTCGCTAAATCAGTTAGTCATCTCGGCCTATATTTCATTGAGTTATGCTCCTTTTTTGGATTTAATAATCTCTCATTTTGGCCTGGGGTATTGTCGCCATTGTCTGTACATTACCACATTTTTGGCAAAACCGCTTTGATGCAGCGACCAAATTATGGGAACTTATTTATCTACGTATAACTCAGATGAAAATGGCTCCGTTCAGCCCGTATTTTACAGAGTTATGCCCCTTTACAGATTATCAATTTCTTATTTTGTGAGATATGCTTGAATGTAATCAACTATATCTGCAGAACTGTGTTTGATACAGCTATTACATTTTGGAAACTTATTTATATCTAGTATTCTAAAAGTCATTAGAAAATTAGTCGTCTAAGTCATTTTTTACGGAGTCGCACCTCTTTCAGGTGCAATGATTCATGCGTATCTGATTTTGTGATATACGCTTGAATGTAACCAGTTAATCTAATAAACTATGTTTGGTACAGCTAGCAAATTATGATGAAAGCTTTTAATCTGTTTGCATTCTAAAATGACTACAAAAAATAGTCGTCTCGGCCCATATTTTATGTGCCCCTTTTCGGATGTAATAATCTCTGATTTTGTGCTATATAGTTGACTGTACAAGTTATACCCGCAGATCCGTGTTCGGAACATCTACTAAATTTTGGAAACTTTATTTTATCTAGTTGTATTCTTGAAGCGTACAAAAAAAATCATCGTCTCTGCTCTTAGTATATGGAGTTATGCGCCTTTCCGAGTGTAATAATCTTAGATATGCTAGAATGTATTATCCGGTTATATCTAATGAACTGTTTTCGGTACAGCTGCCAAATTATTTATTTACTTGTATTGTAAAAGCCTACAAAAAATTATTTGCCGCTGCCTTTATTTCACAGAGTTATCCCCCTTTTGTGGTATTTGCTTGAATGTCGCTGTTAAATCTGCAGAATGATATGCTGTAGAAAGGACAATTCTGATTGATTAGTAAATATAGCCCAAGCCTGATGCAGGCTGTTTTTGAAAAAAAAAAATTCAGCCAATCCCTGAACAGGCCTAAACCACTATTTCACTAAACTTATCACACTCTGTGCCTGGCCATGTATATGGGTGCCCAAACTAAAAGTCTAGATTAGGCCCTGGGGTCATATGTTGCACATTCTCAGCATATTTCTCAATTGCTAGGGGGATTTAGAAGGATTTTGTGAGTCTCACCCTCATGTAGTGATATATGGTTGAATGTACAAGTTATATTTACAGATCCATGTTTGGTACAGCTATTAAATTTAGAAACTTTTTATCCAGTTATCTTCTTGATGCCTAAACAGTTGGTCATTTTGGCTCTTAGTTTATGGAGTTATGCTCCTCTTCTGATTTAATAATGTCTGATTTTGTGATATATGATTGAATATACAAGTTATATCTGCAGTTACATGTTTGGTACAGACGCTAAATTTTGGTCACTAATCAGCAGTAAACTAAATACATGCAGTACGGTGCATCGATTCCTCTTTTTACCTGTTATATTGTGTAGGGTGGGGGGGGGGGGAGAGGGGCATTCATCCAAGCAATGTTTTGATTTTGTGTATGATGCATCCTATCTGCTATGACTCCGTTATTTGGTCATCAAATTTTGTAACGTCATTCAATTGATCTCTTCGTAATGTACATGTGCTATTGTCTTGTATATATTTGTGCAATATTTTTGCGGACATTTGCCAATAAATCTGACACATCTGAGTCGCCAATAAAGTTTTGTTCAATGTGTATTTTACTTTACCCTAGCCTTGTACATGTCATATTGATGTAACTTGCCTAGTTCCACTATCCCGCCCATACATGCAACTACCTGCCATACTAATATGTGCAGGGAGAAGAAAGTCACGAGACTGAAGGAGATTGTGGCTGAAATGCATGATTTGCATTTTGAAATTTTGTTAAGACATTGGTTGCTACCATTTAGAAAGCAAACAGAGGGACAATGCAACATTGTATTCAACCTATATTCGTGATAATTCATAGGTCTGGAGTCAGATCTACCAAGATCACAGTTACGAAAAGTAATGTAAGCCTGCTGGTTTCCGGGAACTTAAACCTGGGTTTCCAGTGGGTCTCAGGTGGGTTTCTCTCAAGTTTCTTCACGATTTTCAGATCCGGAAACCCACCGGAAACTAATGGGAATCTGTGTCACCTATTGGTTTCCAGACTACCGGAAACCAGATTTCCGGCTACCGGAAACTTGATCATATTCACAGGAAACTAATGGAAAACTTGCCAGAAAATAACCGGAAACGTGCCATTTACTGTGGGTTTCCGGAAGGTTTCCATCTTCTGGAAACCTGATTTTTCACCCAGTGAATGTTTTCACACGCTTCACATGCCTGCAAGCTCAACTATCAAACCCATACCATTCACTTTTCACCATTCACAGTTTCAAATTCAACCCAGTGCTTGCGTGAAGTGTAAAGGCGCTATAAGCATGTTAGTCGGAGGCAGGGACAGAACATGGAACGTTCGTCGTGCATCCCTGGGCAAATCCGTCATGTAAGACTCATACAATAGGTGACTACATATGGGGAACCATTCAACCAAGAAGTGAAAAGGGTCAATATTGCACGCAAAGTGTTGCCCATTGGTGTCTTACATGACGGGTCTACCCATCCCTGGAAACAAATATTTGGACATCATCCATTAAAAAATTAAAACTACTGCCGTTGGTTTCTATTCTGGTAGAATAAGCCACGGATAGTGAGAACATTATATACCAGAACGTAGCTGATGATATAGTGAACAAAACATCGGATTTAAATCTATATTTGGCACACATGAAACGCAAAATTATCGAAATCACGGAAAATTCATGAAACCAGCCATAGCCATTTATAAATTTGCATTAACACAGACTTTATGCCTTTATATAAACCGATATACCCTTTGTCTTGTGGGTTGTGACAATGTTTCAATGGAATAATTTCAAAGTTTCTGCAATCTGCCCTTATTCTGACATTTCTGATAAGATCTCAGCTGAATGCGATTCTTCAATATAGCCATTGTCTGAGCCGAACCGAGAATAAAATACCACTATTCCCCCCCCCAACTCGCCACCCAACTCTAATCTCACAATTACGGGAAATAATAAGTCTAGTGAAATTCGTTTATTTTAGAAAATCGCACATTCTTATATATTATCGCACCATTGCGGGGTTGTAGTATCGCAGCACTCGCAGCGGTTAACTCCGTTTGACCACCACCACCTTTGAACTGTATACGTTACATAGAGCAGGCATACAAGAAGAATAAAACTACTCAAATACTTACATGTACTTAAGTTTCTTACAAGAGAGAAGAGGTAAGAAGTCGTACTTAATAGCAAGGATTCGGCTGCAATTCAAAAATTCTTCCCATTGTGAATTCTTTATTTCGCCTAAAGGACCATGATTGACTATTGGAAGGGGGGATTTGGTTTAATGTCACACTCAAGTTTGCTTCACTCATATGGTGACAGCCAGTTTGGTAGGTGGAGGAAGCCGGAGTGACCGAAAAGAACCACCGCCCGTTGGCAAGTTACTGACAAACTTTCACACATGGACCAGCTGGGCTCGAACCCGTGCCGGTTCAGCGTTGTGAGGCTAGCGGTCACCAGCGTAGCGCCTTAGACCACTCGGCCACCGAGGGCCCTCTTGTCTATTGAATATCATATGCCACTCGGAATATATGAAAGGCCTTTGTTTCTAACATGAGCAATTATTTCATTATTCCTCTTGCCACTCCGATCAGATCAATGTAAAGAGAATATAAAGCATTTTTTGATTAAAAGTTAAGTTGTTACTGTCTAATGTTTCGATTTTTGGGAGACTTGGGATTAGTTTTAACGGCTATATCTGCACCAAATATATTTGAGTTCCGATCGATATAACATGTATCAAATCATCTGGTTCGGGATGTCCAACATATCCAGAGCATATTATTATAAGAGAGATGAGATAAGAGGTCGTATTTTGTAAACTGCTAGATGTCCATTATGGAGACGCACGTAATGGGCATGATAATTCAACACGCAGAAAGAGAAAGCGTAGAAAAACGTTGACCAGGAAATTTCCGAATCAAAGGCTCTTTCATCTATTCTTCATCTGGGTTGTGCAAGAAACAGTGCGGTGTTCACTAAGTCGGCATTGTAATTAAACTAAAGTCCACGAAATTTGGAAAACTCTCAGACTACATTCGAGCCACCTGCAAACTGTGCCGGTACGATAGAAAAAATAGGTGACGTAAATGAGAATAAACATAATAGATACACGACTGAGAACACAGTGCAAAACACAACCATTAGAGTGGACCAGCAAGATCTTTTTATATAAGATTCAGAAAACATTAGCCGCCTCGGTAATTCATTACAGTTAAATAATTGACAAGAATGTTCTATTCTTTTCACCAGTTTGAAAAGCGACAGCAACACTTCTGATCAAACTCTGTTACGTGAATTGCTCATTTGCAGTACTGATTTGACGATAAGTAATCCTGAGATAGTCGAGACAAAGGACGGAGATAACACAAGAGAGCAATTAATTTTTTATACGGAAACTCCAAATAAGCATACACAAAGATCGTAGGAATTATTTTTTCCCCGCTTTTGTTGTTAAATCAAATTTACTTTCACAGGCAGAAAGCCTTCAGCGCTGTGGCTCATTTCGTAAACTTCGCGAATGCGATTGCTACAGAAACTCCAGGACGTGCCTCAATAGACAATAGTAGCGAAGTCCACGTACAGGAAATACAAACTCGTCGGAAAGGAGTGAGTGAGTAGGATTTAACGTCGTTTTGAACATTGTTTCAGTCATATCACGACGGTGCCTACATGTGCCAGAACACGAGAGTGTCCACAGTTCCTATTATTCTGGACACTGATCAGCCCAGTCAGTACAGCAGCCGGTCACCCATCCAAGTATTGACCGAGCTCAACGCTGCTTAACTTCGGTGATCTGACGAGAACCGGTGTGCCCAACGTGATGCGCCGTACCCGTCGGAAAGGATGCTCAATTAAGGCGGCTCGTATGATTTTCATTCTGACAATGGTTTTATCCCTAGCTCTCCCTCCGTTCACACGGCTCTTTTGATTCACATTTATTTGTGGGGGAGTTATGCATTATAATTGTTGTTCTCAAGATTTAGTGCTGTGCTGGTGTCTAACTTTAGACTGCGATCAAACAGAAAGCATCCCCAGGCAAAAGGAAACAAATCAACAGTAATTGATCACTCGAAGTTATTTAAAAATTGTACAATTAGTATTATAACAGGTGTTATATTATATATTTTGCATCA
Source organism: Hanleya hanleyi (assembly GCA_036873755.1). Lineage (NCBI taxonomy): Eukaryota > Metazoa > Mollusca > Polyplacophora > Lepidopleurida > Hanleyidae > Hanleya > Hanleya hanleyi. Next base: position 81,256 of record JAVTVY010027882.1, read on the forward strand.
TTCCTAGAATGCAGATTAACTATGCAGGAATCGATTTAAGATATATTCGAAACTGAACCGTAAAATCTGTGATTTGGGAATATACGCAAATGAAACTAGGTTATTGAGCTAACTTTATATTGGAATAACTTGTATTTCTAGATCTAATCTCTTTGAAACGTATATTTGCTAATTCTAATCAATAGCATTGTGTTGGTCACGCACTGCAATTAATATATAGTTCCCAGCGCCAAATATTATTATTATTTGTTGCAGAGTTGTAATTTGTGCAGGTAATATTAATCATGTTTCTCGAGTTTTATTTCCAGATCAGGTGTCATAAGCGACCTGAAAGTATTTCCATATTAGCTGAGTATCGCAGCTTATTGGTTCCCTGTTTTGTTGGCATGATTCTCTAGCTTAAACTTATTTCATTTTCAAGATATACCTTTGAGATATTATATAGTGTTCCTTTATTATTCGTATTAATAGCAAGCCTCCAGTCAAGCTCGTATTAAAGTTTCGTGTTTTATTTAATTTAAATATTGACAAACGTTCGTTCCCCGCCTCGATATGCAACTAAGTTTTCGGATTTAAAAGCAGAGATAATTGGAAATTTTATTTATTCGATCAACCGTTGTCAGGTGAGCGTCATTTTGACTGTATTGCCTACTTGGTAAATCTTGTGTATAAGATGATTTTCTGTTGTTTTTCTAGTTGACATACTCCTTCAAGCACACACCGAGATGACGAAATGTGAGGCTTTCCTCGACATTCTATGACGTCGCCAGCTTTAAGTGACAGAGAGAAGACTGATAGACGGCATCAGCATAATACTGAACAAACAAGCAAAATGGCAGCAATAGTTTTTAGCATTGTTGATCTCGGGGGATATACACGAGGGAGGCAACTGCTACTTCAGAGCTGTTGGATGCGGAAGGGTCTTTCTGCCTTCCCAAGTTTTAAAATCAACTCAGAGCAGTTGACTGAGCGTTGATTGCTTCTGTAATATAGTTTCCATGCACTGAAGCATGGAAATAATGCAACCGAGAAGCAACCTCAAGTGACATCTCAAGGCATATTATCTGCAAATCAAATTTGACGAGAAGCTGAATGCATCCTCAACCTATTGTCCGGAAACCAAATTTAAAATTTGCCACCAGGTGTCGTCACCGTAGGTGCAAGTGAGCAAAACGCAATCTCAAGCATCATCTCATGACATGGTACATGTATCAGCATACGAACTTTGTGAAGAATCTGAAGAGGGGTCTTCAAGTTATTGCCCGGAAACCAAATTTAGATTTGTAGGCACGAGTGTGCGAAACACAATCCCAAGTGACATCTTATGGCATAAGAATACCAAATTTGAGAAGACTCTGATGAGCAGTTGTCAAATTATTTCCAGAAACAAATTTCAGATTTTTCCACCAGGTGTCGCCACCAGTATGCAGAAGCAGGCGAAATACAATCTCAAGGGACATATCATGGCATGGTACCTGAATACCAAATTGGAGAAACATCCGATGAGCGAAATCAAATTTAGATTTGACACGAGGTGATGCTACCTGTAGGCGCAAGTGGGCGAAACGCAATCCCAAGCGACATCATATGTCATGGTATATTCATACCAAATTTAAGAAGAATCTGACAAGCGGTTCTCAAGTTATTACCCGGAAACAAATTTGGTATTTCGCCAAGTACAAGTGAGCGAAAGGCAATCCCAGGCAACATCTCCTGGCATGAAACATGCATGCTAAATTTGTGGAGATTCCGATGAGCAGTTCTCGGGTTAATGACTGAAAACAAATTTTGATTTTAACACTAGGTGGTGCCACCTATATGTGTAAGTGGGCGAAACGCAATCTCAAGCGACATCTTAGGCCATGGTATTACCAGGAGACAAATTTGGGCTTTTGGCTCCAGGTGTGCAAGTGAGTGAAAGGTAATCCCATGCAACATCTCCTGGCATGGTACATGCATGCTAAATTTGAGAAGAATCCGATGAGCATACAGTTCTCAAGTTATTGGCCAGAAACAAATTTCCGATTTTGTGGTGGCATCACATTCTAAGCAGAAGTGGATAACAATCCCATGCAACATCTCATGGCAAGGTACAATGTATATGCATGCGTAATTTGGGAAGAACTCGAAGAGCAGTTCTCAAGTTATTGCCCGGACGACATTTCAAAGCCTTTCAAAGTTATTGCTTGCAGCACAAAAGAACGAAAAGAACCCTAGTGGCGCCACCTACAGGAAGATCTTTCTGAAACGCAATACCAATCAACATCTTGTCACAAGGAATGCATATGTCAAATATTGAAGAAAGTAGAAACAGCCGATCGAATATGATCGAAGAGGCATCCCTTTTGCATCTTTAGTAAAGGAAACATTCATTATTTGTGAAGAAAGTAAAAATGTAAAACATCATTAACATGGCCCCATAAGATGCCCTGAGGGAAGGTACCCACACGCCAAATTTAAAAGAATCCATTCAGGTCCAACAGTTAATGTGCGAAAATGCAATTTTACCTTGGCCCATAGGTAGCGTCATATAGGCAGATAGGTATAAAAAATAACCCCAACCGAGATCCTCAAGCAAGATTCCTTGACATTGGAAATAAAAAATGTTAACTTGGCCTACAGGTGGCGCCACCTATGAGCAGATCGACAAGAAAAACAATCCCAAGCGAAACCTTCAGGTAATGTACATGTATACCAAACTTGGAAAGAATTCATTCAAGTTTTAAAAAGTTATTGTCCGGAAACATAATTTTAAATTTGCCCCCAGGTGGCGCCACCTATTTGTGGGTCGACATGAAAAACAATGCCAAACGAGAAATTGAGGCGAGGTACCTTCCCACAAAATTTTGAATGAATCAGTTCAGGTTTTCAAAAGTTATTTTCTGGAAACATTTAACTTGGCTTTCATACATGAATCAACATGAAAAACATTCTCAAGCCAGAGCTTGAGGCAAGGTATCCACACATTAGAATCCTTAAGGTTTTCAAAAGTTACTGTCTGGAGATGCAATTTAACTTGACCCCAGGTGGAGCCACCCAGAAGCGGATTGGCACGAAAAACAATTCCAAGCGAGATCTATAGACAAGGGACCCACTTACCAATACAAAAACATCGGTCTGTGCCTTATAAATTGAAACCTTTTGGGGTTGCAATTCATTGAGGGGTGGCGGTATTATCCCAATATTGCAGACAACACACAAATTTCAACTTCTGCCAAGATATATTGGAGATATATATGCTGGAACACAATATATGAGGGTTGGGCGAGGGATAGTTTGGAGATAGATGGTGCGTCTCGGCGCCCTGGGGTTGGGGGCATGCTCTCCTTGAGGGTAGTGGTAGGTGTACTGAAATGAAAGCCATAGAAAGCTACCTGTATATGTAACCACCACACTGACAACAGCATGCCATCATCTGTCAGTCTGAAAAACCGCAAGGTCGAATTCAGTTCAGGAAATTGATCATATGCATAGTGTGCTCCCAAACTTTAGGAACTCAGTTGTAATTAATATAATAAGTTACACCTGTGGACACAAATGGTTCGTGCAGAAGCCTTAGGGTAAATCATGTGATGTGGAATACAATTATTTGATAGCAAAATTGAAGGAAATGTTGTCCTTCATTTAACATGGCACGAAATTAAAAAAAAAACAGGGATTCGCTATTTCATATACATCTGAAATAAGATATGGTTCATGCAAAAGCTTTAGGGTAAATCATATGATGTGGAATAGAATGACTTGATAGCAAAATTGAAGGAAATGTTGTCCTTCATTTAAGGCGGCACGAAATTCAAAGCTGACAGGGTTTCGGCACTGCGGGGATTTCATATTATACTTCTGAAATAAAATATGGTTCCTGCAAAAGCTTTAGTGTAAATCATATGATGTGGAACAGAAGGACTGGACAGCAAAATTTAAGAAAATGGTGTCCCTTATTTAAAGTGACATGAAATTCAAAACTAGCAGCGAGAAGCGGAAGAAAGAAGAAAATGACAAACACATAAGCATTTGGAAGTTATCGCTTGTGAAGAATTTGAATGAAACCACGGACATGCACAGAAGATTGGAACAAGACCCAGTTGTACCACCTTCAGATGGATCTTGCTGAAACGCAATACCAACTCACGTCTGGTCACAAGGAGTGTATATACTAAATTTCTAAGAAATCCGACCAAGCTTTTGGAAGTTTTCGTCTGTGAAGTATTTGAACAGACATCCACAGACACAAAGAGAGCAAGACCCATTTTAACTGGAACGGACACGAAGAAGCGAAACTCAGTGGCGCCACCTTCAGGCAGATGTTGCTGAAATACAGTAGCAACCAGCGTTTTGTCGCAAGATATGTGTATGCCGAATTTCGGGAGAATCCGACGAAGCATTTGGACATTATCACTTGTGAAAAATTTGAACAGGTGTCCACGGACACAAAGAAGCAAGACCCATTTTGACCCAGTGGCGCCATCTTCAGGTAGATGTTGCTGAAATGCAATACCAACTGGCGTCTTGTCACAAGGAACGCGTATGCCGAATTTCGGAACAATCCAACAAAGCGTTAGGAGGTTATCGCTTACGGAAAATTCAGAGTTCAGACAGGCAAGCACGGACGTACACGGACATCCACGGACACAAAGAAGCAAGAACCAATTTAAAGTCCCCGGCCGCGTTGCGGCGGGGGACAATAAGGACACTAGGAACAACACATCACCATAGCCACGAAGAAGATGACATGTAGACAATTCTAACACACTTGGCGCCAAACTGATCGGAACAATCTGAACAATGAACTGTGTGATTTACATGGAACCGAACCTAGCGATATTAAAATTCGGACATTTGGAAGAAATTTGGACATGTACGCAATTTGCGAATCAACAAGATCATCTTAACTGGACTCATGCGTTTGTGTGCAAAAATTATTCCGACATGGCAATTAATCGATCACTCATCCACCCGGCATTGCATCTGCGCGTTTATTATATGTAAATCCGCGGCTTTATATGCATATATTTTAATTGTGCAAATAATGAGATGTGATCATTTGAAGTATTATGTTATACGAACCAGGTTTATGTTATATGTATTTTGCGATGGACATTATTTTTCATAATCCATAATAATTGTCCTAATTCATTGTGATCTATTCTAAGGTTATCTGAACTATCGCGTCCATTATTGTGTAGTGATCTTTATTGTCGCGTTTATCATTCGTAATTGATCGCGCATCTTATGTTGTTTTGGAATATGTTTATTAAATGTATATGAACCCATGGTAAATTCTAGTACAATCTGCTTATTGGAACATTATCTAAATTGGGAACAGGGTGTATTTTGACAGGATGGTTCATACATTGGCTCAGTCTCATTTTCCCATTTTCCGTTTTCCAGGTATTTCTTTTTAGCTTCAAATGTCAGACGGGTGAGACATTCGTGATGTACTATGCCTCAGAAAATCGTACCTCCCCCTCTTAACGAGAATTGGGGGTTGTGGGGGGCCTAATCGTGTATTTGCGCCTAATCGTGTCAGCGCCAAATCGTGTAACAAAATTGCGCCTAATAACGTGTTGCGTCTAATCGTGTAGGAAATTTGCGGTTATTGGTGGAACTGCGCCTAATCGTGTACGAAATTTGCGCTTAATTGTGGAACTGCGCCTAATCGTGTACGGAATTTGCGCCTATTTGTGTAAATGCGCCTAATCGTGTAAGGAGGCTGCGTGTAATCATGTAACTGCTCCTAATCATTTGAACGATCTTGCGCCTAATTTTGCGTTGCGCCTAATCGTGTAGAAAAATTGCTCCTAATTGTGGAACTGCGCCTAATCGTGTAGGAGATTTGCTCCTAATTGTGGATTTGCGCCTATTCGTGTGAGAAATATGCTCCTAATTGTGGAACTGCGCCTAATCGTGGAAATCATTTTGCGTCTAATTATGCGTTGCGCCTAATCGTGTAGAAAATTTGCGTGTAACTGTGGAAATGCGCCTAATTGTGTATAGAGGCGACGCCTAAACGTGCACAACGTGAAGACATAAGTAGTACGTATAGGACGGATAATGACTTTTCGTCATTTTTGGGGAGGTCACGGGGAGATCACGTGATCAAGAGGTTAAGGTCACTATAGTTCCGGGACTTCCGGTCACGTGACCTTTGGGGCATGTACTCCTCCGCGGTGATGCGGTCTGGCGGCGATGCGGTCGCGGGGGAAAAGCCTCGGCGGACAGAATGTAGTCCCAAATACGCGGGAGCCGGGGGAAATTCTCCGGCAATCTTCGCCAACCTTTGGAACATTTTGGCGGCGAGAGGAGCCCCTAGCTAGTCAACCGATTGGGTCGAGTGAGGTGTCAACGTGGAGCAATCGTCCAGGGCGATCAATGTTGGGTGGGTTCATGTAAAAAGAGGACTTGTCTCCGAAAATATAAAATGCGAAACACGGACTTTACCTCAACAATAGGAGAACGATTCGAACATTTGCATCTATAGGGGAAAATGACTGTATGGAGTGTGGGGGTGGTCATTGTTTGTTGATTTTACTGTGAGTTTTGGGGTCTTGTTTCCTTCGTCTCACCACGTAAAACACGATGGGAATGGTCTCGGAGCTAAGCGGTGAAATTTTTCGAAAAATCCCGGTACCGGGTAGGTCTGTATTTTGGCCCATACTTGCTCAGTGGATAGGTCTATACTGGAAAATGTACTCCTGGACATTGCGATATGAGTTGTGGGATCTTGTTTTTCACGTCTCAACACGTAGAACACGATGGGCGGGTCCCGAAGCTAAGCGATGAAATTTTTCGAAAGGTTCTCGGAGGTCGGGATAGGCCCAAAGGCCTACTGGCTCAGTGGATAGGTCCATACTTGGCAATTCGCATATGTTCATTGCGATATGGGTTGTGGGATGTTGTTTTTCACGTCCCATCACGTAGAACACGATGGGAGGGGTCTCGAAAATAAGCGGTGATTTTTTTGTGAAAAGTTCAGGTACCGGGTAGGTCTGTATTTTGGCCCATACTAGCTCAGTGGATAGGTCCATACTGGGAAATTTGCGATATGGGTTGTGGGATCTTATTTTTCACGTCTCGTCACGTATAACACGATGGTCGGGGTCCCGAAGCTAAGTGGTGAATTTTTTTTAAAAAGTCACTGCGCGTTTGTGTAGTGGGTAAATAGTACTGGGTGGACGTTTTGGGGTTTAGGTGAGCCCCTAATGGTCCGATGGTGTCGTATGAGGTCTTATTTTGAAGCCCTCGTAGAGGAGCATCCGACTGGGCTAATGTGTCGTCCGTTTTCGTTATTCTGCGCATGCGCAATTTGGTCGTGTGCGTGGGGGTGTGTTTGGGGTTGAAATGGACCGCTATTGGTCCAAATGAGTCGTGGGATGTGTCAAAGTGAAGCTTTTGTGACGTGGAGTCAGAATGGCGTGCTTTTTATTGTAAGTCGCATCAATCTGCGCATGCGAAGTTGGGTGTAGTAAGTAAAGTGGTCATTTTGGAGGTGCGTGAGGTGTGTTTTGGGTAGAGAGGGACCATCCTTGGTCCGAATGCGTCGTGTGGGGTGTCATTTTGTAGCTCTCGTGGTATAGACCCCGACTCGAGGCGTGTCCACGTCATCTGTGACATCATCGGTGACGTCATGAGTAGAAGTATTAGTGAAAGCGGGCATTTTGGGGTGTGTAGGAAAGCGTTTGGGGTAGAGATGGACATCCCTGGTCCGAATGCGTCGTGTGAGGCGTCACCTTGTATCAACGCCTGCCAACGTCAACCGTAACGCTTCAACGCCCTGGTGAATTAGCCCTGAAGCTCTGATTTTCTAGATAGTTCATGAAATTGACACTAATTCATCGAAATGCGGTGAGGTAAAGTCCGTGTTCCGCATTTTATATTTTCGGAGACAAGTCTTCTTTTTACATACATCCATCCATGACTTGATGGGCAGGCTCGATAAGCCGGAGACCGATATTAGCCCTTTTGCATCTTGTTGATAGGAGTTTTCCCCTATTTTGGTTTAAGTAGTTTATTTCGAGCCATGCACTGTAAGAATTGGCGACATGTTTAACGTCTCAAAATGAAACATGAATTTGTCCCAACTTTTGGGACATGTTTGTACGTACATATTTCATTTTGAAACGGCTTCATGTTTCAATTTGAAGCACGTGTCATCCTCATGTGTGTTAATGGTGTCTCAATATCAGACATGTCGTCGTTAAACACGTGTCCGTTTGAAACATGTGACATCCTGCACAGTGAAACATGTGTTGTCTCAATCTGAAACATGTTACGGTCGACTACATGTTTCAAAATGAAACGTCTAAGCCCAAACATGACTTTGTCCCAACTTTTGAGACATGTCGCAAGCGAAACGGGTCCGAACATGTCTCAAACTTGGAAGTGTTTCAAAATAGTCTATCTCCCATTACATGTTTCATCAGATCGCCAGATCGCCTGTGAAAGAAACAAAAATACACGAAACATTTATTAAATTCAACTTGCATCAGTTTTTATTCTCTTATCTTCGATGGAATTCAAACTCAGGTATGAACCAACAATAACCATAGGCTACGGGCAGGAACATATATAACAGACCAGCTTGATCCGCAGGTTAACAATGAATATGATAATTCCAGACAGATACAAGTTCGGTACATCATAATTCCTGATGTGAACCAATTGATCATAGCGTGCAAATTGTCCATGACAATAATGTGCTGGAGTTTTGGTGAACACCAAATGGTACATTTACATTCAGATATTAACCAAAATAATAATTTACTTAAGTTTCCACATCGGTGTGTTGATATGACACAACCTAATCCGGCACACAGGAAGAAGTTCTCAACAGGGGGTGCTATATTACATACATATATAGACCATAAGTTGCTAATTTAGATACATGAATGTCTGTAACTTGAAAATGATTTATCTGCTCGCGGTAAATATCCTGCCCAAAAGAGTCGTTGAAATTCCATTCAGTTTCGGGGAATGGAATACGGATCGCAGATGATTATTAAATAACGGAGCCTGGACTCGTCTCGAGTTGTTGCAACAGTGGTCACAGTCAGTGAGGAAGGAGGAACATTGTTTCACACACCAACAATATTCAATATTTTCATAAAGATTAAAATAATATCCCCTCTCTCCTCTTGGTTTCATCTTCGCATATCCAAGTCGAACACTACACGAGTTGCCTTGGCTGAACATTACACAATATCTGATCAGAATACGAGTTTGTTGATGTCATAGCTCTATAAACATTCCGTGATCCATATTAGAAGGAGTGCAATTACCTCTTTAAAATTCAAATTTGATTGGCTATTCTAAAGAAGTTAACATCAATACAACCACCACTTGCCATATTTGAAAATAACACAGACTGGCATCAAAGAAAATCCTCGTTGCACTGTGTTGGCAAGTTTCTATGTTGATTGGCTATATGATATCACGTGCGTTTCCCAGTTTGAACAATTTACTCTATTCATTAGGTGAAGGTAAATGACGGAACATTAGTGTAGTATTTAACTTGAAATGTGAAGATGCCTGGTTTGGTGACATTTGTGTCACACAATGGCCGAATCCCGCGCAATGTTGTAATCATATATAGGGCAATCCTATTGAATACGTCCAGAAACTTTTCTGACGCGCTACACACATTTAAAATACTGGATGTATAGCTTTGGTCACATAGAGAACACAGTTGTTGTTTCTCCCAACGCGAACTCTCATTGATGCCCCATCAATGTCACTCTGTTTTATAGCAACGCTGCTGTGTATTTTGTTGGTATGAATGTTTAACGAGATTGCTCTTAACCCTCCCGAACATGAAGGAGAATCATGCCCTCACTCCCATCAAACTTTCTACGTTATATCTCCGAAACAACAAATTATTAGGAGCTGACACTGCTTGATTTTGCAGCGTAATATATTTTAGTCAGTTTGTCCCTATTTGCATACCCCTCTCAGAAAAGGATCATTGGTAAATTTAAAGTGGCGGGCATGGGGTACCAGAAAAGTGGTGTTTTATCTTTTTCTTCGCGATTTTTTTTGTGGATAATAGAGTGCATGAACTATTTTATTTCACATCAGATAATTCTTCCCTAATATACCCTGTAGTTTACTTCGGAGAACGTAGCACAAATAAACAAAATGGAAAGTCTGACCGAAAAATCGACTAAAAATTCATATTTAGAATATGACGTAACTGTGAAGTGTTCAAGGATTGGATTTTTTTGCACTTTCTAGCAGAGCGCACCCCAAGATATATTGTGGGAGCTTTTCGACTCAAGAAGTAAACAAATATTTAGTGGGGAGTCTCTTCCCAGGCCTTGGCAGGGCTCAAATACCCTAGGCCTGGAAGAGTTATTATTACGATGCAAATAATTCAATTAAATTGGTCGGTCTGTTTATTCTCAATACCGACAGATATATTCACGATCGCTAAAGACCAGAAATAAATTTTTGGAAACTAGTGCTTTCATGCACTAAACAGTATTATCTGGCTTTTATACTGTGTTCCTTGAGACATGTCGCCTTTGCGACTTGGTTGTACGTGTTTCGGCTTTGATGTTTCAAACAGCTATTCGGGTCATTATAGCGAAACGGCAACGCGAGTGAAACAACCCTCAAATAGCTGTAATCTTACGTCTTTGAGACATGTTTTCATGAAAAACAGGGTGAAACATGTAGCAATATAAAGCATCTCACATGTTACCCATCTCAAAATGAAACATTAAACATGTAACCTCTTTTTGCAGTGTGGGGGAGCGAAGTAAGCAAAGCTTATCAATACGTCTCCCCAATAAAAAAAGTACAATATATCAATTGAACCTCGAAAATAAATATAAATACTTATAACAAATTAGGCGGCGAAGGAATATACAAAATGCATTTGAAGCTCATGACAGAGAGTAAACATTGTGATTTGTTTGAGACCCTGTGTGCTGAAGAGATGAATGAACACGATCAGCTTGCTGTGTACATGGTCGCTGGGCAGCAAGTGTCGAAATAGTAATTTTAAAGTTCAATACTTAAGTAAAACGTTTCGAATCCGCTATGAATTTTTCCAAACATACTTGAATGGTGTTGTTAGTGTGTTTGTCTTTTTCTGGATCACCGTATAATAACACTGAAGCAGGAGGAACTATTAGAGAACTATATATATTATTAAGTGTATTTACCAATATGGTTCTTTGATCGACAAATTGAGGACAGTGAAAGAAAAAGTGATCGACTGTTTCGTCAAAATATCCGCAATTGCAAGTTGTTGTATTTCTCAGGAAATTATTGAACAGGTGTCTGTTAAGATTACTGCAACCATTGCGGAGGCGACACAATATTATATTTTCTTTACGTGTACATAAATAGTGCTAAGACGGTGGGGTGGAGACTTGTGTCATGTTCTGCAGCTGGCGTTTAAAAATTGGCAGAGTAGGGCAGTTTTTGACTGTGTAAGATAGCAAATTCCACTCGCGTAATGTTGCTGGATAAAAGGAATTTCGGAATAGTTCCGTACGACATCTGTAGAGGGTTAACTGTGATGCGTTTCTGATGTTGTATGGATTGCATTCCCCTATGCGAGCTGAGAGATGAGCGTACAAAGAGGAAGGTGTCATACCATTAATAATGTTATATAACATAATAAGTCTATGGACTTGTCGTCTGCGAGACAGCGTTTCAAATCCAGCTTCCAAATATAAGGTTTCTGAACTAACACTGCATGTGACACCAGTTATCGTTCTGAGTGTGTCTTTTTGAATATTTTCAAGTCTTATCACATAAGATTGTGGAATATTATCCCAGACGACGTCTGCATATTCTAGACTCGGTTTAATAAAACTCTTATACATAATTTCAAGGCATTTACGATCTTCCACGGTGGTCGTTCCAGTTAGCCTTAGTGTTAAGGATCAGACCGAGATGCTTATGACTACGTGACGGTTGAAGAGTTGAATTTTGAAATATTATTGGAAAAGATGAATGGATATGTCTCGAAGAAGCGAGAAGAGAAACTGTTTTCGCGGCATTAAAATCGACCAACCATGTCTGCGCCCAGTCAGAAACAATGTCTAATGACATTAGCAGGTAAATCGTTTATAAATAATACGAACAGAAGCGGACCAAGAACAGAGCCTTGTGGTACACCTGCTTCTAAACATAGTGGATTCTTTTCCCTGGATCACCACCCGCTGACAACGATTTTGTAAATAGCTTTTGAACCATAGCAAAAGGCTTCCAGTAATACCGAATTGTTGTAGTTTTTGAAGCAGGCCGTTATGCCACACTCTAGCAAAGGCCTTTGATATGTCAAAGAATAGAAAGAGTACTTCTTTCTGTTCGTCAAGTTCCTTTGTCAAGTCAAAGTAAATATCAAGTAACTGTGTTACAGTGGATTGCGACGGGAGAAAACCAGATTGGCTCGGTGTTATGTCGTGCCGTATGTAATTATAAATGTACTTGAACACGACCTTCTTCATGACTTTACTCAGACAACTTAATAATACTCAATTTTCTCTGCTGTTTTGGTTTTAGATTCCGTTTTAGTAGAGCAAACGAGAGCATTTACCAAATTTTTCTGTTTCTTAAAACGTTCAATATCATTTGCAGAATTGATAATTCTAGAATGCTTAAAAAATTTATCTCTGATTCTCATCTCATGTTTTATTTTGTTTGTCATCCATGGTTTATCGCCTGGATGAATGCAAATGTATTTGTTGGGGATAGATTCTCTAGCTGCTCTCATAATAACTGATGTAATACAGTCACACCAAATATCCACGTTATTATCGTCTGACAGGGCTTCCCATTCGGCGTTTACAAGATGTCTAAATATGTCCCAGTCGGCTTTTTCGTAATTCCAGATCAAACGTTTGAAGCTAGGCCTTTTCGGGATACGTGATTTTATGAGGATAAAAACTGGAGAATGGTCGCTACAAAAAGGTACAAGAACGCCGCTATCACAGACGAGTTGAGCCATATTACAAATGATTGGGTCTAAAAGAGAATTTGAAACGGGTCGAGTTGGTTCAGTTATTAGTTGATTAAGCCCTAAGGAAGTTATTATGCCACGTAGGTGAAACTTGGAAGCACTCAGAAGATCATCGTTCAGGTCACCGATAATTACAATGTTTTTCCCAGGATTAGAATCCCGGACAACAACACTTCCCCTATTTTAGGGATAAAGTCTGTGTCCCGCTTTTCATATTTTTGGGACAAATCCTCAATTTACATGCACCCATCCATAACTTCATCGCCCTGGACGAGCGATCCACTTTGACACCTCACTCGACCCAATCGGTTGACTAGGGGCTCCTCTCGCCCCCAAAATGTCCCAAAGATTGGCGAAGATTGCCGGAGAATTTCCCCCGGCTCCCGCGTATTTGGGACTACATTCTGTCCGCCGAGGCTTTTCCCCCGCGACCGCATCGCCGTCAGACCGCATCACCGCGGAGGAATACATGCCCCAAAGGTCACGCGACCGGAAGTCCCGGAACTATAGTGACCTTAACCTCTTGATCACGTGACCTCCCCAAAAATGACAAAAGGTCAAGTTGACTATATCCGTCCTTTACGTACTACTTATGTCTTCACGTTGTGCACGTTTAGGCGTAGCCTCTATACACAATTAGGCGCATTTCCACAGTTAGACGCAAATTTTCTACACGATTAGGCGCAACGCATAATTAGGCGCAAAATGATTTTCACAATTAGGCGCAGTTCCACAATTAGGAGCATATTTCTCACACGAATAGGCGCAAATCCACAATTAGGAGCAAATCTCCTACACGATTAGGCGCAGTTCCACAATTAGGAACAATTTTTCTACACGATTAGGCGCAACGCAAAATTAGGCGCAAGATCGTTCAAATGATTAGGAGCAGTTACATGATTACACGCAGCCTCCTTACACGATTAGGCGCATTTACACAAATAGGCGCAAATTCCGTACACGATTAGATGCAGTTCCACCATTAACCGCAAATTTCCTACACGATTATGCGCAACCCGTTATTAGGCGCAATTTTGTTACACGATTTGGCGCTGACACGATTAGACGCAAATACACGATGAGGCCCCCAACAGGGGTTGGGTAGCTGAATGGTAACGAATCTGACTATTATTTGTAAACAATTCCGTATCTTCCATATACCATGGTGACATTTAAATTGGGGTTGAATTCATTAACTTTCGCGCGTGACCACGCGCTTTTCAAATTGAAGGCTATATTTGATATATGCCCTGATATATGTGTATTATTTATTTGACAGTTATTAACTTATTTAGTCACCATAATATGTAAGGGAAGAATATGGCGCCGTGGAAGGAGGTGGTGTGTTAGTGTGTCCGACCTCTCAGGCTAGAGAATGTGTGTCATAATGGAGCTTCTTGTTGAAAAAATGCACTGAAACTAATCACGAAGCACCAAGGACGTCTCTTGTGAAATATTTATTGTGTATCATCAGTGATGGCGATGATTTCTTGTAAATGATTACTACGTGGTGTGACCACTGAGTTTGCAGCCATAATGTGCGCACAGACTTTTATCAGTTTACTTCACATGAATGGAACATGACGAGCGTGAAAAAAGGAGACGGGACTCGAGTACTTCAACTCACTCGTCAAAAAATAAAAATAAAAAAAACCCAAAAGCATCGACAGGACACCCTTTCTGAACTTTCGTTCGGTTCGGATTTTACAGATACCTCTTTCAGCAGCACACCAAGTAAAATGGCCGGTAAAGAGTCACAGTCACAGGTAGGTGATTTTCGCTGCAACTCATTACTGCACTGAAAGGCCCCTCTGTAGTTGAGAGTGTTGAGCGATTCACTAGCAGAAAAGGTGACGAAATCTATTGAACTATCATTCACTGCCTGTTTCTCTGCTATCGGAAAATCCGTGAAGGAACTTCGTGCGCCCGTGACGGAAAAAGACGCCATTATTGAAATATACGAGCAAAATCAATATAGCAGACGGAATAATGTACGTATTACTAGGGTCGTCGAGGCTGACAATGAGGACACCGACAAAATAGTTTTGTGGATCGTCAAAAAAAATAACTGTTCCATAATTCCGATGGGGAATTTACTCCTCGTGCAATTATTTGCAAATTTACTACTTGCAATGCCCGGAAATCATTTATTAACAAGCGGAAGACGCTAAGAGATGCCCAACCCCAAGGAACCGCGCTAATTTACATAAACGAGCATTTAATTCAGCAGCGTGCGAAATTAGCCGACAAAGCTCGACAACTGAAACGGGATAAAACAAAATCAAGAAAGTGGACCAGAGATGGTATAATTTTTGTCAAACACCACAGCGATTAAATTTAGAAAATTAAAAACGACGAAGAGATGTCCAGCCTTGAGAAGTCCTTCAGAATTGTGATGAGGTTGAATACAACCTTGTTGAAATCAACATATACTATGATATCGAAATGGCACGCTTGCTGTTGTAAAGCAAATAGCTTTGCTACATCGAAAACAATCACCTTTGTGACGACTTGAACTCGGTCGAGCAGTAATTCTCCTTTTTCCATATATTCATGATAGTAGACTTACTGTATTCAGTAGCATAATTATTAAGTTGATATCACCAGATCAACCACGTCCAAGCCTGTATATAAAGCGTCAAACTATGAGCCAATCCATAGTGTCGCCCTGTTGTTACTTTTTCTATCTTTCGTTTTTACGTATATTTATGATGTTAGGTTTGCCATACCCAATTCAAGAATTGTTCTGTCGACTACGCATGTGTGTACAGTGACGAGTTAGCTGCTTCATTCTCCTTGTCAATTCACACTCTATTCATTACCATCGACTCTTATCGACCAGGCTACTATATATATAATCGCGATGTAAACGCGGAGTGTCATATCTCATATGTTTCCGTTTACATCCGTTGCACTACTTTAATCTATGTTCCCTTTTTGCGACACAATATCAATTCATTCTGGAACGAGATACTGTTATAATTTAATCTGCATCTCTCACATTGTTTCTTTAACGAGATACTTAACACGAAATTTATAATTCAATTCAATTGATTGATCGACAGATTACGTGCTTTTCTTGAATTTTTGTGAAAAGATTATGGCTAAGACATACCTTATTCTATGATCTATAGTCACTGTATACTAAGCAGTGCTAATATGTTGTTGATTGCAAGCTGCCCTGTGGAAGGATAACAACTTGCCATATCGAAAACAATAACCTGAGCTGAACACGGCTAAGATCTTTTTTCCTAAATATTCATGATGTTTACATCCAATTGAACTATACTGTGAACTACGCATGTACGTGGATTTTTCATTTATTTATTTATTTATTTTTTATTATTATTATATACATGACTCAATATGTTTACATGCGTGTCATAACTTGATGAAATTGATGTCAGCCTTTCTGCATCAATGTCACTTATATGATTATCATACAAATCTGGAGTCCCATGGTTCCTTACAATTTCATATCTTAATAATAAACAAGCACAAATTTTCTGGCATGTTTTGTCTGCCCTATGCAATGGACTACTGTATGCAGATATGCATTATGTTATGTTTTATAATATTATTTCTTGTTCTGAGCATTGTACTTTACGCACCGCTCAAACATGTTACTCATAATTTAAGTTACTCAACCAAATCTAGTAGGAGGTATATATATGTACGACGGCTCCGGGTGTTAACTTTGCTTGACTGCTATCTTGGTCCAGCCGCACGACAATTTGCTTGGCTCGTTCGAGATGACCGGTAATGAATGACTTTGATAGTTACCGTGCGGTAATCGGCCTGTTTGGACGCGGTTACTCTAGATCGGCATCGTTTCATTTTAAATTATTCAGGTTCCGGAAAACGTCTTCTTTACTAAATATTCTCAAGTACCTTGTGATTTTGTTCCAGTATATTATGAATGTGAATGTTACTAATTTCTTCTTAATTACCACTCTATTGATACTTTCCGGTGACATCGTAACAAATCCTGGTCCAGATTGTATCACCCACCTATCTGTTGTCCGCAACAATGTTTGCGGTCTTGCTGATAAAATCCACTTGGTGGAAGCAAACCTTAGCAAATATGATATTATTGCCATTACAGAGATTCACCTAACCTCTTCCATCTCTTCTAGCAAAATATTACTCCCCGGTTTCCAAGAACCATATCGTAATGATCGGAATCAGGCTTGGGGAGGTGTATGTGTATACGCCTCTCAAAGCATTGCCGCTTGAAGAAGACACGAGTACGAAACAACTGAGTTAGAGATGATCTGGTTCGAATTACATGACAGTCCGCGGTCATTAATATGCACTATCTATCGCTCTCCAAATACATCGACCGATAAATGGCAACTGTTTTCAGACAACATTGAATATGTCCGCGACTCCAACCCTGGAACAAACATTTTAGTCCTAGGTGACCTGAACGATGATCTCTTCAATCACTCGAAATATCACCTTCGCGATATGATCAACTCTCTTGGGCTTGAACCAGTTGAAAACTGAGGCAACTCGACCAGTCTCTAATTCTCTTCTTGATCCAATTATATGCAATATGCTGAATTTTGCCGTATTATTCTAAAATCAAGGATCCCTAAACGAATTTCGTTCAAACATAAAATCTGGAACTATGATAAGGCTAATTGAGACGAATTGCGGACAATTTTGGACAATGCCAATTGGGATAACCTAACGGATGATAACGACGTGGATATATAGTGCCAATGCACTACATAAAATATTATCAGTGCAGCTTCAATAGCCATTCCCAACAAATATGTAACCATACACCCAGACGACAAACCCTGGAATACCAGCAAGTTAAGCATGAGATGAGAGTCCGCGATAAATTGTTCAAGAAATCAAGGAAAAGTCATTGAATAGACGATATTCTGCGTTTCAAGCGTCCGGGGAATTATAGTCCATTCTGCAAAAAAACGAATTCAAAGACAAAACAGCTGAAAGAATTGAGACTGCATGGTCGGATTGGCTCTAAATACTGGTGGAAACTAAGTAAATCTTTCCCCAAAGACAGCAACTCTAATTTTAATGACACTCCGACTCCGAAGAGAATTGACGGCTCCTTCGCCTATGACAGCAACGAGAAGACTGAGATCCTGAACACTTATTTCACGAACATAACTAATATTGACGATTCAAATGTACAATTACCCCCTCTGTTTTTGCATACAGAAAACAAACTAGATGACTTTATTGTTACTAATACCCACGTGATCGATACCCTTGCTAACTTGAAAGGCAATCGGGCCTAACAAAATTAGTCCAAAATGTCTTTTTGAGGCAAAGAGTATACTCGCTCCAATCCTTTGTCGATTTTTGTAATTATTCACTTCAAACATTAAAATTCCCAACTGAGTGGAAAATAGCCAACGTAACACCTTTGTTTAAAAAGGGCGACCACCATCTATCTTCCAGCTACCGACCAATATCCTTGCTGAGCTGTTTGAATGAAGTCATGGAGAGGGTCGTCTTCAAGTATATTTTTAAGTTCATTAGGCATTTAAGTAACACCTTACCAGTCTGGTTTTCTTCCATCCCACTCAACTGTTACCCAGCTACTCGACATTGTTAAGGCACTTGGTGAATAAAAAGAGATTCTCTTTTTATTCTTCGATATCTCAAAGGCCTTCGACAGAGTGTGACACTGTGGCCTACTATTGGAATTGCAGCAGTTTGGTGTTTCCGGAAGCTAACTAAAATGGTTCGAAAGCTATTTACTTAATCGCTGTCAGCGCGTCGTAATACAAGACAGGGAATCAACTATGCTACGCCTTCACGCAGGTGTTCCTCAAGACTCCGTTCCGGGTTCTTTGTTGTTCCTATTATTCATTAATGACTTACCTGGTAATATACTGAACAACATCCTACTGTTTGCCGACGACGCGAGCCTCTACGTTATTTCTGCAATCTATGTTATTTCTGCAATCTCAGATAACATTACTTGACCACGACACGAACACTATTTCACAGTGGGCTAGAACATGGCTAGTTGATTTTAACACTGCTAAAAGAGTTTCTCTTCTAGTCTCACTACGGCATTCTCCATCTACTTTCCCCATCTCCTTTGACAATTCGCTTCGCCGACTGTCCGTAAGTCACAAACATCTATGAGTTACATTCAACACCAAGGGTAGTTAGCACATTCATGTTGAAAGTATCATAAATACAGCACAGAAAAAAATTATCCGTATTCAAAGAACTGAAATATATCCTGAAACGGAAATGTCTTGAAATAATGTTTAAAAGTTTCATACGACCGAATCTGGAATATTGAGATGTCGTATGGAATAACCTTTGTCAAAGTTTAACATATAGATTAGAAAACATTCAAAAGGACGCATTAAGAACCATAACCGGCGTTACTTCAAATGCCAGTCTAGAATCCTTGTACGCTGAATCAGGTTTTGAAACACTGTCGAGGCGTTCATAGACTTATGTTCTATCGTATTGTGAATGCATTGGCACCCAGTTCTTTGTATGACCGCATACCTTTCACAACCCGTACTCGTAATCCGTACAACGTTCGTAACGCTAATTATTATACTCCTTACATGTGGTGTACCGAGCTATTTAGTGGATCCTTCTTTCCAAACACTGCTCGCGATTGGAACGCCCTCCCAGCAACTGTTCGAAGCTTACCCTCTCTTACAGCTTTCATACGCAAATTACTTACTATGTCTCGGAAACCTAACCCACCTTGCTGGCATTACGTTTGTCCTCGAAAAGAGAATATCTTATGCTGTGTCGTCTTCGCAACGAATGCAGCAGCATTAAAAGACATTTGTTCGACAATTTCCTTTCTGACACTTCTCAATGTAATTGTGGACATCCAGGCAAGAATGTGGTTCACTATTTCTTTAATTGTCCTATAGTCTACACTCAACGTATCCTACTACAAGGTAATCTAGCAACTATTTACGATATGCCGACTATTCCAACATGGAAAATTCTATTATTTGGCGATCTTGACAAAGATGAGATTACTAACGTGCCATTCATACATTTCTGGGCGATTGCATTACAAAAACCAAGCGCTTTTGAACCCCAAATATAATCAACCTCCATCTATCCATTTGTCCTTTCAGCGTCCAGACAGGGTCTTTCTGGTCTTAGTTCCTGTCCCACAGTCATGATATTGTGACACACTGAACCACGGCGACATTAGTGCGCAGCACACGGGCACCGTGAGTTTCGGGTTGTTATCATGATGTCTTCCATATCTTTATAACATGGAGCGGGTTTTTCAACTATTGACAACTGGTGTAAATATGATAATATAGTTAAACAAGCTTACATTTATGGGAACTCTGGCAGTTAACATTGATATTGAAACCCTTGGAATGACGAACCGGAGTTCAAGCGACAGGTGTCGGTGCATCACCTGTTGTCATCGACACCAGACAGCATTGTCCAGGGATTAACTTGAACTGTAGTGGAAATAGCAAATTACCTACGGAGAAACAGGCATTAAGGATGTCCGCTGGTTGTGAATCAAATTAATGCGCTTTTTGAATAATGTATTTTGTTTCATTTATAATTATGTACTGTGAGGAAAAACAGAAAAAATTATAGCTTGAGTGCATCTTTTAGTTTTAGACAGTGTTAAATGAACTGACCCATACTCCATTCGAGAACCCAGAAAACATATGGAATGGCCCTGATTTCGATGCATATTCATGAAAAAAAAATAATATAAATAGTTGGAGGATATATTTTGTCATTTAGATAGTGATTGCATAACCTTGTTTTCGTTATTTTGGGATTACACTATCTTAGTAGGCCCTATAGCACAGATCATAATGCAGAAAACTGGTCGAGTCCCGAACGGGATTCAAACCAGCGATCCCAGAGTAAGGTGAGCGACGTCTGCATAAGTTTGAACCTATACCGGTATATACCTATATGCTATACTAGGTAAA
This sequence comes from Hanleya hanleyi, assembly GCA_036873755.1. Lineage (NCBI taxonomy): Eukaryota > Metazoa > Mollusca > Polyplacophora > Lepidopleurida > Hanleyidae > Hanleya > Hanleya hanleyi. The sequence goes on from JAVTVY010027882.1 coordinate 102,169, forward strand.
AGCACTTTGGGAAAGGTATTGCGCCACTATTTCTAAGAACTCTGGCGTTGAATGTATGTGGCTATTGAAAAACTCAAAATGTCTTACGGAAGAACTTGATGCTAAAGGTCACATACCGTACAGACATGTATCCACATGGGATTTCTCGACTCTCTATACTACAATCCCTCATCAGGACCTTATTGACCGTATAAGTTCATTAATAGTATCTGTGTTCAAGAAAACTGATCGTAGATATATTAATGTCGGAAGCCATAAAGCATTCTTTAGCTCGACTACATACACGAGATATCATTCATGGGATGTTTCTTTGTTTATAGAATTGCTTGAATTTCTCATTAAAAATATCTATGTGAAATTTGGCAACACAATATATCAGCAGCATATAGGTATTCCAATGGATACTAATTGAGCACCCTGTTGGCTGACCTGTATCTGTTCTCTTATGAATATGACTATATGCAGGCGCTTTCAAAAACCGATCCATTCAAAGTCCGTTCTTCTCATTCCCCAAACCCTATATAGACGATCTTCTCGCTGTGGATAATCGCTATATAAATAACGCAGTGAAGGATATATATCCACCTTCACTGGATTTGATGGAAACTACAGATAGCCCTACAGGCACATCTTATTTAGATCTCTATCTCTATAAAAATGAAACGGGCAAACTCTCTCGTCGCCTTTATGACAAAAGAGATGATTACGATATGGCGTATGCATATGGCGTATACATATCTCGCTTAGTAGCATTTGCTAGATCCTGTGTTAAATGTGATGATTTTAATCAACGTCACAAAACATTGTTGCAGAAACTTATAAAACAGGGCTATTCCACCAAGCGCCTCCACTCAAAGTTTCTCAAATTTGGCGATACATATCGCATGCTGATAGCAAAATACGAACGTAGCGTGCAAGATCTATGGCGCTACGTTTCGTAACTTGTGTCTAATTCCGCTTAACCCGGGGCTAGGGGCCGTATGAACCGATGTACTTCAAGATCCTCATGGTACTCATATGAACAGTCACAATCAAAGCGTGACTGAGATACATCATTCTTTAGATGACGACTTTACAACGAATATTATGGATTAAGAATACTGATCAGCGATACGGATTTGATATTTTTGGAACATCATGATGTCTTGCCGGCATCATTGAAAACTGTTGACCGCTTCTCTCTTGCAGGAAACAAGCCTATGTTTATGTATACTATGATTGTCTTTTTGAATTTGGTGCTAATACTGTTATATGGAAAATGGAATAGGTCTTTGGATTATGGACGCGGATATTCTCTAATGGACGACGGCTGGATTATGAATGACGGACTAGACGCTTGTAATTTTAACCTGTGTATGCCTGGATTCTGCTGGTGGACAAGTTTTCCCCGAGGCCGGGCCCCTGCACACCCAACACTCATAATGGATACAACTATAAGAACAGATATGAAGACAGACCCGAGGAACCTTAGTGCAGGTTTCTCGGCCAGGTCTCTAATAGCTCGAAATGCACTAAGACCTTTTTCAATCCAAATGACAGATATATTTCTGACAGCAAAGCAAGGCCACGACATCAAACCTTGTAATATTGCGCTTGATGATTGTTTAGCACCGAATTCTACATGTAATAATTTCAAAGTTTCTAAGTGTGGACATCGTGGATGTCTCACGTGTCATCTTTTTAATACGTCAGCTTCATTTAGTTCCGCGTTAACTGGTAACTCATTATTCTGTTAACTCGTATGTTGATCTTAGTTGTTCTACTACAAACTGTATTTATTTAGTTTCCTGTAAGAAGTGTGGTCAACAGTATGTTGGCAAGACCACCCAAAGACTCCATCTTAGGGTGAACGGTCATAGAAACTCCGTTAGGAAAAAGCAATTGCTTATAGGTAGACATTTTTCTGGACCCGACCATGGCTGGGATAACTTTAGTATTCAGATCATAGACGTCGTCTATCCATCTACTAAGGATTCCCCCTTTGGATTTGAGAGAAAAATCCGAGAGCGGGAATTATTCTGGATGCTAGAACTTGGGTCAGTGTTTCCGTTTGGTTTAAATGATAATGTCAGTGGGTTCGGCAATGCTACAAACCGCCGTTCAAATATATCCAACATTACCCAACTATTTAAATCCCATCAACGGAGACAACGCAGCCATGGTTGGCGAAAGTTTAATAGTTCGATGATTCACGATCATATCACTTTAAATTACTTAGTGGGTTTAACTAACGCACCCAATAGTATACATAGCTTACGTACAGTTCTGTATGTGTTACCTCTGAGAGCTTTAAATCAAATAGCCAGAGATATACAACAATCTGTGTCTTCAGGAAATATAATACCATCAAAAATCAGTAAAGTATGTCAAGATATAGCGTATTTTCGGTTGTATCGTCCAGTGAACATTATCGAAACATCTCAAGATCGGCTTTTCTTGAAACTCAACTACTTAGTTAAAGGACTGGACATCATTAATTTACCTCGAATTCTGAATGATCCAGAGGTACGCAACGCTGTACCAAACTATTTCAAGTTCACAGAACCTCCTTGCATTTCATATAAGTATACTAAATCTATAGCCACCAAAATATTCAATTACTCCAATGCTGTCAAGGAGTTTGACTGGAACTTATACACGTCAGGAGGCTATAGTTGTGATTGTGAATTGTCGAACTTTATCTATACACCATGCAAACATATTGCGACTGGTGACCTTGATGTGGTGAGTGATAAGGATCTGAAATTACTCCTGATGAAAGGACCTAAATATAGAGAGCCAAGAAGAATAAATCTGAAGGCCGACCAGAAGATAGTCCTGTCTGCATTAGAACAGTACGTTATTGATTGGTCTAAGCGAGAAAAAGTTGAACCTACAGTACTCGCCGATTGGCTGGACCTCACAAGAGCAAGGTCGTTGAAACAATCCGCCATATTGACAGAAGTACTCTTGCCCAAGCAAAACAAGTACTGAGAAACCTCAATTCGCAAAAAGTTCTAGCAAATCGCCTGAGTAAATTCGTCATAGTACCAGCAGACAAAGCTCCGAATAATATAATATTCATATGTAAATATTACTATTACCAGGTGCTGGTTAAAGAATTGAGTGTAGACATATCTTCATCAAATACGTCTACTTACTCCCAAACTGCATTTACTCTGGAAGATTTATTTAACAATCACAGAAAGTTTCTCAGGGAAAGAGGTATTTGTCTTCCAACCAATCATAAGGACATACCAAAAATATACTGGACTCCCAAAATGCATAAATCACCATACAAAGCTAGATTCATAGCTGGTTCTAGAAGCTGCACCACCAAGCTTCTTTCAACCCTATTGACGAGGGTCCTTCAGGAGGTAAAAGCATTTTGGGAAAGGTATTGCGCCACTATTTCTAAGAACTCTGGCGTTGAATGTATGTGGATATTGAAAAACTCAAAATGTCTTACGGAAGAACTTGATGCTAAAGGTCACATACCGTACAGACATGTATCCACATGGGATTTCTCGACTCTCTATACTACAATCCTCATCAGGACCTTATTGACCGTCTAAGTTCATTAATAGTATCTGTGTTCAAGAAAACTGATCGTAGATATATTAATGTCGGAAGCCATAAAGCATTCTTTAGCTCGACTACATACAAGAGATATCATTCATGGGATATTTCTTTGTTTATAGAGTTGCTTGAATTTCTCATTAAAAATATCTATGTGAAATTTGGCAACACAATATATCAGCTGCATATAGGTATTCCAATGGGTACTAATTGAGCACCCCTGTTGGCTGACCTGTATCTGTTCTCTTATGAATATGACTATATGCAGGCGCTTTCAAAAACCGATCCATTCAAAGCCCGTTCCTTCTCATTCACCAAACGCTATATAGACTATCTTCTCGCTGTGGATAATCGCTATATAAATGACGCAGTGAAGGATATATATCCACCTTCATTGGATTTGAAGGAAACTAAGATAGCCCTACAGGCACATCTTATTTAGATCTCTATCTCTATAAAAATGAAGCGGGCATTCTCTCTCGTCGCCTTTATAGCAAAAGAGATGATTACAATTTCGACATCGTAAACTATCCCTTTCTGGATAGTAATATTCCAGTGGGACCTGCATATGGCGTATACATATCTCGCTTAGCAGCATTTGCTAGATCCCGTGTTAAATGTGATGATTTTAATCAACGTCACAAAACATTGTTGCAGAAACTTATAAAACAGGGCTATTCCACCAAGCGCCTCCACTCAAAGTTTCTCAAATTTGGCGATACATATCGCATGCTGATAGCAAAATACGAACGTAGCGTGCAAGATCTATGGCGCTACGTTTCGTAACTTGTGTCTAATTCCGCTTAACCCGGGGCTAGGGGCCGTATGAACCGATGTACTTCAAGAACCTCATGGTACTCATATGAACAGGCACAATCAAAGCGTGACTGAGATACATCATTCTTTAGATGACGACTTTACAACGAATATTATAGATTAAGAATACTGATCAACGATACGGATTTGATATTTTTGGAACATCATGATGTCTTGCCGACATCATTGAAAACTGTTGACCGCTTCTCTCTTGCAGGAAACAAGCCTATGTTTTTGTATACTATGATTGTCTTTTTGAATTTGGTGCTAATACTGTTATATGGAAAATGGAATAGGTCTTTGGATTATGGACGCGGATATTCTCTAATGGACGACGGCTGGATTATGAATGACGAACTAGACGCTTGTAATTTAAAAAAAATCACCTGTTCAAATCAGATAAAATAAAACCAGAAGGGACCATATGACAGGAAAGTATATAAGTTCCATTTCAAAAACCTCCCTACTTTTTTTACTTCAGTTTTCAAAAAAACAGTGCTGAAAAGTCGGTAATATGCAGTCAAAATAAACCATTTAAGGTATAAATTTTCAAAAATTTCCCGGGACATCCGCATAAAATACCGAACAAGACGAGCGATAACTGAGTGATGATTTGCGATTTTATTCATCGAAAATTGGCCAGGGCGCATCTCCAGCCATCGAGAACCCAATAACTTCCCGTGTCCAGGCAGCCCCTGGAAAATCGCCTGAATTGCTGGGATAGTAGTCCTCTCCAATCGGAAATGTTTCCGCTGTGCCTCATTGTTCTGCCAATACATACAGTACATGGCAATTGTGGGCACTATTTACCACCTATTATTTCGACACATACCTTATATTATTTCTATTTTATCTTCATTGTGTCATATCGTTTCTCTGGTCACCGTAATCGTCATATGCTGTTCATGTTACATCCACATTTATCTCCCGTCCGGAATAAGGAACGATGATGCGTGAATTGCAGTATTTGGTAGGGTTCTTTATTCTATATCACAAGTGCGGAGGATATGAAGATCCTGATTGCGTCCAATCCGTTTGAACCCTATATACAAAATACAATAAATACGGCTACATTTAATAAAACATACCTGTGATACATTTCCTTCTATACTAGCCTATCAAATTACAGATCACCGATACATGTATCACTATAATTAGAATATATATGTGCAGTAATAAATTTATATTGAAATGCTACTACAGATATCATAATTCCAATAATTTATATATGTAATTCAAATGGTAATTTCAGGCAGGACCCATAATTACATATTCAAAGATAACTGAAATATGAATAAACCCTCACCTCGTCTCTGGGACGCAGGTAGACAATCGCACTCAGATGAATCTCTTATTCATAGCCGAACCTACATAGAATAAGTAAAGTTGTAAAAACCTATTCCACAATAAATGTCACTGACAAAAGACAGACAAAGTACTTTCAACACATTTACAGTCCATGGAGCTATAACCTCTTCTACCAAGTTATGTGTAGGCTAATACCAAATAATAGAACACAATATACATATAGTTCCCTAATGAAGAAAATGACATACTATTTTTGGTAACCTTACATTTTAATAAAAGAATATGACGAGAGATCCTGAAGGATCTTGGCGCCCACCATTGTCCGACAATTGTAAGCTAATGACTAGAGGATCTTTTTGACCATTGTAACTAAGAAAAAAACGATTGATTTGTAATTTTGTTTACAGAATTTCGAATCTGAGCGAAAAAAGATCGAAAAAGGGACACTGAAAAACACCAAGATATAATCTAAGTTTCAGGAGTTTCAAGATTTCTAGAAACTGTACTTATGTTGGTTGTTATAATACAAGAGAAATGAGCAAAGTTAGTCTGAAAGTGAAAGTACATGTACGGAGGATCCTTCGCCTTTGTTTTGTAGTATTTTTTTTTTATTTATTTATTTTGCACGTGTCATCATTGGGTACTGGAAGCGAGGACCAATCTCTTTGACACTTTGGCATGAGCTATGAAACATACTTAAGATTTCATAATTAGGAACGAATGCTAATTCTGTTCTGTTTACTGGGCTAGTTTGAGATATCTCTTTTAAGATGCCATGCTCGAAAATAGTAAGATGTTACAAGGGGTCCGGTCCGCGCAGTTATGTTGAAACTTCAAAAGTGCCTGAATCCTGATTATCTCCCTTGGATGGAAAGATGCAGTAGTCTACAGTTGTCGAGTTGTGACGTTGAGTCACAAGAGTGGCGTCCCTTCATGTAGCCAACCTGCCGACAGACGAGAGGGTGGAGCAGTTCACTTGCTATTGCATGGACTAAAGAAAACTGATTTAAAATTTGAAGAAATACACTTTAATTCCAAATTAGTTGAACTCCTTGATATGGGAGGTGAAGGTATGGATGTTCTCTATAATCAATATATAGAATATGCCCCACTGTTTGATCCGCCGACTCTTGTGATGCAACATCACAACTCGAGAATACCGTATTAATTTGAAGCGTAACTTGGATTTTCGAATCGGACTAAAAACGAGATTTCAGGAGGAAATCCAAGATGGCTGCCTGGTGGCCATATTGGATTTTTGAATCGGATCAAAAAAGGTATCTTGCACAACTAGACTCCAAGGGGAACCTTGTACCAAATTTGACAGAGATCCATGCAGTAGTTCCTGAGAAATCATGATAACAAGGTTTCATGGGGAAATCCAAGATGGCTGCCTGGTGGCCACATTGGAATTTCGAATCGGACCAGAAAATATATCTTGCACAACTAAACCCCAAGGGGAACCTGTGTACCAAATTTGAGAAAGATCCATGCAGTAGTTCCTGAGACATCGCGATAACAAGATTTCATAGGGAAATCCAATATTGCTGCCCGGTGGCCATAATGGATTTTCAAATCGGACCAAAAAAGGTATCTTGCACAACTAGACTCCAAAGGAAATCTGTGTACCAAATTTGAGAAAGATCCATGCAGTAGTTCCTGAGAAAGCGCGATAACAAGATTTCATGGGGAAATCCAAGATGGCGGCCAGGTGGCCATATTGGATTTTTGAATCGGACCAAAAAAGGTATCTTGCACAACTAGACCTCAAGGGAACCTGTGTACCAAATTTGAGAGAGATCCATGGGGTAGTTCCTGAGAAATCGTGATAACAAGGTTTCATGGGGAAATCCAAGATGGCTGCCTGGTGGCCATATTGGATTTCGAATCGGACCTAAAAAGGTACCTTGCACAACTAGACCCCAAGGGGAACCTATGTACCGAGTTTGAGAAAGATCCATGCAGTAGTTCCTGAGAAATCGCGATAACAAGGTTTCATGGGGAAATCCAAGATGGCTGCCTGGTGGCCATACTGGATTTTCGAATCGGACCAAAAAAGGTATCTTGCATAACTAGACCCCAAAGGGAACCTGTGTGCCAAATTTGATAAAGATTCATAAAGTAGTTCCTGAGAAATCGCGATAACAAGAATTGTTTACGGACGGACTGACTGACTGACGGACGGACGGACGGACGCCTGGTTAACCACTTAAGAAGGAAAAACCACTTAAGACGTCCTTATACGCAAGAATGACCACTTAAGCTATCAAATGCAAAAACGGACTGACTGACGGACGGACCACGGACGAAAAGCGATTTGAATAGCCCACCATCTGGTGATGGTGGGCTAAAAATATATTATCTGTACAAGATACCAGAATATTTAAGCTGGAATATCAGAAAAGCAACAACTCACCCCAGGTCATTCCAACATGCCACTCCAATGCCACAGTGTAAGGAATACAAAACCACACCTTGCCAGGTGAAAGATTGAAACTGCACTGACCAGCATGACCACTTGAACCAGGACCCAAGCTAGATTACATAACAAGGCAGGGTAGGAGAACTAGCCAAACTGGTTTCTCTTCAGTCCAGCACAACCATAATTAACATATGTAGGCCTACAGGGCAAACCCGGTGGTATAACATCCAGGCTTATACTAGAATAAACAGGATATCAGTTGAAATGGTCTAAGGAATATTAAGGGTGAAAACCACAGGACATGCTTAAGGGCCAGGTTAAGTGTCCATGTAAATAATGTATATTTATGTGTGTGCAAAAAGTAAATAAACAGCATTTAAACAATAATGTATTTTTGTTGTGTTTTCATTCATTTAGGGTAAAATCCAATAAGATACGAAAAATACATCCTGTCACATACTCCCCTGCCTTGCGAAATGTCGTCCCGACATTTACACATTAAACAGGTTTTCCGGTGATAAGAGATAACATGGCTTGGTAGGCATCATCTGGTAGTCGCTCTAACAGCCCACTCTCGGCCAAGGATCGCAGAAATACTGCCCTCTTCTGCCAGTCTCCTTCACAGTCGGGTTGCACTGTCTGGCGCAGACAATATTCCCTTGAGGTCATCCAGGGAGGTGGTCTCCTATTCCTGGATGGTCTGGCCCCTGATGTGGAGTCTACTTGGTCAACCTCTGGAACTGGGGTATCCTATGACGAAGTTAGAGTTTCTATATTCTCGGCTTCAGACCGGGAATCGTCCACTGGTCGAGTCTCCACCGCAACAGCCTCATGTTGGCTCACAACCTCCGGTCGATCTGTGGGTATCAGACCGGTAGTGTCTGCCGAATGATTCATAAAGTAGTTCCTGAGAAATCGCGATAACAAGAATTCTTTACAGACGGACTGACTGACTGACGGACGGACGGACGCCTGGTTAACCACTTAAGAAGGAAAAACCACTTAAGACGTCCTTATACGCAAGAATGACCACTTAAGCTATCAAATGCAAAAACGGACTGACTGACTGACGGACCACGGACGACGGACCACGGACGAAAAGCGATTTGAATAGCCCACCATCTGGTGATGGTGGGCTAAAAATATATTATCTGTACAAGATACCAGAATATTTAAGCTGGAATATCAGAAAAGCAACAACTCACCCCAGGTCCTTCCAACATGCCACTCCAATGCCACAGTGCAAGGAATACAAAACCACACCTTGCCAGGTGAAAGATTGAAACTGGACTGACCAGCATGACCACTTGAACCAGGACCCAAGCTAGATTACATAACAAGGCAGGGTAGGAGAACTAGCCAAACTGGTTTCTCTTCAGTCCAGCACAACCATAATTAACATATGTAGGCCTACAGGGCAAACCCGGTGGTATAACATCCAGGCTTATACTAGAATAAACAGGATATCAGTTGAAATGGTCTAAGGAATATTAAGGGTGAAAACCACAGGACATGCTTAAGGGCCAGGTTAAGTGTCCATGTAAATGATGTATATTTATGTGTGTGCAAAAAGTAAATAAACAGCATTTAAACAATAATGTATTTTTGTTGTGTTTTCATTCATTTAGGGTAAAATCCAATAAGATACGAAAAATACATCCTGTCACATACTCCCCTGCCTTGCGAAATGTCGTCCCGACATTTACACATTAAACAGGTTTTCCGGTGATAAGAGATAACATGGCTTGGTAGGCATCATCTGGTAGTCGCTCTAACAGCCCACTCTCGGCCAAGGATCGCAGAAATACTGCCCTCTTCTGCCAGTCTCCTTCACAGTCGGGTTGCACTGTCTGGCGCAGACAATATTCCCTTGAGGTCATCCAGGGAGGCGGTGTCCTATTCCTGGATGGTCTGGCCCCTGATGTGGAGTCTACTTGGTCAACCTCTGGAACTGGGGTATCCTATGACGAAGTTAGAGTTTCTATATTCTCGGCTTCAGACCGGGAATCGTCCACTGGTCGAGTCTCCACCGCAACAGCCTCATGTTGGCTCACAACCTCCGGTCGATCTGTGGGTATCAGACCGGTAGTGTCTGCCGAATGAGAGTCTCCTTCAGTCTGTGGGTCAGCGTTGTTCACAACATTGGCCACTGAAGCCTCCTGTGTAGAGTCTCCCACCTGTGGAACAGTTTCCATCTCCAGCACAGAGCAATCACCGTCCGACTCGCTCAAGTCATCCACATGAGCGCTCAACTCTGGTACATCTATGCTCTGCTTAACTCGTCTTCGTCTTGGGGTAGGTACTGGCC